>BGNK01006023.1:0-30350 GCA_003297005.1 Symbiodinium sp. clade A Y106
CGGCTGAACCTTGCTATAGCGAATCATCTAAAAATCAAAGGGTTGGAACCCAAGTGAATAACGCCCTGAACCGATTTTCCCGTCACTCCCCCCGGCCCTAGACGGATCTCTTATAGTTTTAGAGACAGGAGGATCAGCAAAGCAAGACTTCATATGGAAAACAAGCTTTGTGTGTTTCTGCAAATGGAAACTGACTCCGCAGTTTGGCGCTTTGTAGGAGTGGGCAAGGCGCAAGATACTCTGGCGCTCATGGTGGTCTACGTGGATGACGTAATGATGCTGGGGCCGGAGGACATTGTTCGGGGCATGTACACGTGGTTCACGGAGGGCTCCGAGGGGGATGACGGTTGGAAGCGCTCACCCGTAGAGTGGCTTGGAAAGGACCCTGTGCGGTACTTGGGAATGGACGTTCGACGGAAGGAGGTGGGGGATGTAACAAGCTTCCACATCTCCCAGGGCAGCTACGTGACTGAGCTTTTGCGAAACTACCCGGAAGAAGCAGCGAAACCAGCACAGGTGCCAGCGAGAAAAGAGGTGATGCCCTACAACGACGACTTGGATGAGGAGGAGATTGTCCCGGTGGATCTTCTTGTTCGTCAGGCTCAGAAAATGGCGGGTGAGCCATTATGGCTGGTGACGCGGACCCGACCGGATGTGGGCTTTGCAACCGCCCACGTTTGCAGTGCTGCGACTAAGGACCCTTCGGCAGCAATCAGGTTGGGCAAGATGGCTATGAGGTACCTGGCGGCTACACCTACAATGGGACCTGTAGACCCTGTTGTTGCCTACTCAGATGCAAGCTTTGCTCCTCAAGGGGATCGGAGTTTTGGATGCGTGACAACGGCGACCTACGGTGGGTTTGCAGCTTGGCGTATGACCAAGCAACCTACAATAGCCCTTGCAGCAGCAGAAGCGGAGCTAGTGGAGTTGCTGAATGCAAGTCAGCAAGCAGCAGGCCTACAAGCGTGGGTGAGCGAGGCATCAAATGAGGATGGTGAGGAGCCACTCACATTGAGAGTGGACAACACGGAAGCATGCGGTCTGGCCACAACTGCACCTGGATCGTGGAAGACGCGGCACCTCAAAGTGAAGGTCCGACACTTGCGTATGGAGAGCAATGATGGTCGCATCAAGGTTATCCACACCCCGGGAGAAGTGCAGGTGGCAGACATGGGTACAAAGCCAATACCGGTGGCCAGGTTGGTGGAGCTCAGGCGTCTTTGGGGTATGTGCACCGCGGAGGAGTTCGAGACTAAGGACAAGGAGATGATCATTCGGACACTCTTAAGGATGTTTGTATGGCTTATGATAGTGTCAAAGGCCCCAACACCGGAGGCAGCAGAGCTCTACAGCAAAAAGCCGCTAGACTACGATGGCAGCTTCGAGTTCTACGGAATCCTCATGGTGGCGGGAGTGGCCTTGCTTGGTGTGTGGGATATGCTCAAAAGGATCCGGAACCAGGCTTCAAAGGCCTTACAGGTAGGTTGTCAAGGTTTAGGGCTTAGAATTCGTTACGGTTCAGCGCATCGAGGTTGAGATTCTTCGCTCGGATTTGCACAAACTTCAAGGTGTATGGTGCTTGTGCTGGGGCTTGAACCTTGGCCTCTACAAAGGTCATACGAGTTGCGGCACTATGCGGCGATTGTGAGCGACTTAGCAGGTTCAATGGTACCTCAAACTCGAAACCAAAACTCGTGCGAATCACAAAGTTTGTACCCGGCCTCACGAGCGTTTAAAGTTTGGCACAGCTTACCATGATCATCGCATAACCATGCATAACCGCTAGCCCGCTAGGTGCAGTTTGGGCTTTAGCATTGTGGGGTTTTGGGTTAAGGGTTTTAGGGTTTCTGGTTCAGGATTTGGGGTGCCGATTCCGATCTCCAGATTGTGTAACCCGAAAGCTGCCAAAGACCTCCACATCCCTAAGTTCTAGTGAGGTCGGCTAAGTCCTCAGTATTACACTTTATGCTCGAAAGGCTCTTTGCGTAGACTCTACAAGCTATCGGAGCATCGGCTCAGGAGAGAGGTGGGGCACCAAACTATTGTCTTACACTACGGACCCAAACATCTCAATGCTGGATCGTTTTTTTAGAGAGCCCAACTCTTCTTGAATAGGGAAACCACGGAGAGGTGTCCTTATCATGCTTCGAGGCATAGCGCCCGGAGTTGACTTTGGGTTGTGCTTTGCGTTTCTGTCTTTCGAAGCCTCATGTCTGACAGCGCTGCATGTATTCTCATTAGATCGTTAGGTGCTCGACGAATCCTGGGTGTGTGGGTGCCTTTTCAGGGCTTCAAGAGAGCTTTACAAAGTTGTTTAGGTCTGTATGAGGGTTCCACAAGGGTTTCACTTACGACGGCTTGCAGTAGAATGTTTCTGGCTGCATGACACGTCGCAAAAACTTCGTAATAATGTGATCACCGAAGGGCTTCCGGAGGTATCTCAAGCCTTTGGTACGGTGTTCTGGGATGGGAGGTTTGTGATTCTAGGAGGCTCTGGAAACGGGCAACGCCCGAACTGAGCCGGGAAGCATGACCCTCCTTGTGCACCAACGCGTGCACATGGCCAAAGATGCGGAATCGAGGTCCCGTGCGAAGTGTGTGATAGATGACCTGGGAAGGATCCTATGACAGTCAAGCACACCTTGCCTAATCAAACTGATACCCACAGCAACACCAGTAGCAGCAGGAGTCGTCAACCTCCAACTCCAGCAGCAGCAGAAGCAGCAGTAACTGTACATACATACCTAATACATACCTACCTTTCTGCATAGTTTTTACTATGTCGATTTGCTTCTCAAGTATACGGAGAACACAGTATGTGCGTGTGCTTGCAAATATACACACATAGAAAACATGTAGATATTTGTACAAACTAAACACATGAGCTTTTATGTATATTTCTTGAGTGTTCAGGCAGGAGGTCGTGGGGATGCGCGGGAGGCGACCTGCAACCTGCAATGCTAGAATCAAGGAATCGGCCTTGGAGCTCAGGGCTGAAAATGACAGGTGTTGAGGGTTTAGAGGCCTGGGGACAGGTCCATCGGGACGACAAAAGATACTTTCCGAGTCGCTCAACCAAGACCCCAAGCACACCGACCCCGACGGCAACTCGTCTCGCAACCTTAGACCTGCAATCGTGCTGGGCCGTCGGCCAGCGTGGAGAACTCAAAGCCTTGGTAGGGAGCATGCAAAGACCAACTCAGGGCCGTGGGTTTGTGGGTGTAGAGCCAGGGGCTACAGCTCAAAGTGGCACGCTACGGCACAACCGGACCGCGATTTAAGCGCCTGGGACAGCAAGCCGAAACGGTTTCTTTATGCTTCCTCTCGGTGTCACAGAGCCCTCATGGGTTGAACTGGCGCCTTGGGGCCTGGACCGGGAACGCTGAGGCTAAGGTCCATCTTATGACACCTAAATCAGAGCCTCCCCCGAGCCGAAAGCGAGCTTTTCACGACACCTAAACAAGCGATCACACACAAAAAATGTGCAGCAAGCAGCATGCTAGCAAAAGCAGCAAGGCCCAAGTGAACTGCGCTTGGGCACAAGCTTGTTCGAAGCTTGTGTCGCAAGCATTTGAAGGAGCTCTCTACCGAATCTTCAGGACATTGCTTCGACCCTTCAGGGCTACCACAATGTCACCAACGACTGGTGCAAATACTTTGCATTCGGGGCTGTTCACTGACAGCTTGGGCTACTAATCTAGATGCAAGATTTGGGGTATGTTGGAATGTGGATTCTCAGAGTGACCCGCGGATGTGACCTTCCCACAGCGAGGCCTCAGAGGTGCTTAGGCACACGCACCTCCAGCACTGAGTCCGTGGCCAAAGTTGGCATGTCGCCACATGGCCCAAAAGAACAGCACGGGAGTAACCTTAGCAAGGAGCAGGGGCCAGAGAATCAAAAAATTGGAAAGTGGCACGCGCTACGGGAGCGGCTTCGGTAGTAGTCGTTGTCGTAGTCGCTGTGATGGTAATCGCAGCAGTACAGGTGATGGTCACATTTGGACGAAAGATTATGTCTGCACTACCAACTTCAGAGGTAGAGGAGAGGCTCAGCGCATTCCAATGCCCCGCCAGATCATATTAATCAAAAGCAAGCGCTTGGCTTGCTTTGCAGGCCCACGTGAGGTTTCTCCAAAACCGAGACACCGACGCCACAAAAGTAGCAAAACTTCGGTCCGCCGAGGACAAACTGCAGCGAAAGCTGGAGAAACAACCGACACAGAGAGATGCCTGAAGAAACGGAGACGAACAAACAATACTTTGGATAGAGCGGTACCGGTGTGCAAAATCTAAGGGGTGACGTCCCCTGCAGAGCACAGCTGGAACAAGACTGTGTCAGCCTGTGTCAGCACACCAAGCCAGAAGCCACAAACCCCGATCCTGAAAACTGAGGCCCTTTGCCAGAAGCCTACAATCAAAGCCCATGCAATTCAGGGCACGGTTCCCACCAAAGCCAACCACGGCCTTCGGGAGCAAGGCATGTTGGGAATGTTGTAGAGTAGGCTTACAATATGGGGCTTAGGATTTGGTTCCGAAAATCTGTGTATATACTTTTCAACGTTCTGCAGAGGTTGTGTTACTCTTATCGTTTTGCAGGATTGTACCAAGCTATCAAAAGGAAGGACGGGTTTGCTCAACCCAATACTGGCTTCCAGCTGTGAAGGTCACCAGTGTGAGGGCTGTGAGGGTCTTTGGAACTTGGTGTTTATTTAGAGTTTGCAGGTTGAGATAGGTGGGCAAAGCTTGGGTCTTGTAATGCCTGGTTGGGAGGTTTCGCCGTAGCTTACGAGATGCACGCCTTCAGCTAGAAATAAATCACTTCGGGCCCGGAAGACTTAAAGGACCTGTTGCTGGATTGGAGCAGACGGGTCGTGAAGGTTCCAGGGTTCCAGCATGCTCATGGACTCAGCCACCGTCACCCCAAAGTGCCATTCCGCACTGCTGCCCAACGGTCCATGGGCGCTCACGAAACCCTGTACAGACCGCCCGCCTTTAAAGTTTGGGGATAGGGCCTCCTGGGCTTGAGTCCCTGGATGTCACACAAAGCTTCCCGACTTCTCAACGGGCATCCTCACCCCGAAACATCGAGCTGTCTACTGTACTCGTCATTACCTCCCGCACCCCATATCCGTAAACACGAAACCGTAACCCCATCCGCCAAGGGGCAGGTAGGAATGGTCTCGAGGATCCTTAAGGAGCAGCCGGCCCAGTGGCCTGCGCTAGAGGATTCAGGGCTTCCGGAATTCATATTTTAGGCTTTTACGATTCAGGTTGAGGGTGATGTTAGGAGGGCCAGGGTTCTGGCAGGACTTTTCACGATCGCTTAGGGCTTTCACTGTTGACGCTTTAGGGTCTATTGTTTGGAGCCTGTCCTTCTTCTGCAGTGGCGACGACGACGACGATTGCTACTGCCACCACCACCACCACCACTGCCAACTGGAGAGATGATGATGATGCTGGTGGGGGTGGTGATGATGATTTCAAGCCCTATACCTTCAAACCCTTCAAGATGCAGGGCCACCTGGGGGATGCACATTTCCAGCCCGAAGACCCAAAGGTTTAGCAACCTTCGCTGGGGAGCTGCGGTATGCTCCGCGCCCCTCACATTATTTCGCCCCTCAGCTGCACATAAGTTCAGGGCTTACCGCTGAGCAAAAGCCTGCACTGACAAAAAACGTAAAACCCTAACTCCTAACCGTAACCCTCAATGACTTCGAAACTAAACAAAGCTTGAACCTTCAAACCCCAAGCTTGAGACCGTTGGGGCGCCTCGAAACGGATCGGATCAGCTCGGGAATGGCCGCTTTGAAACGTGCAAAGTTCCGGTGGTGCCTTACCAAACGTTGATCACGCGAAGATGAGTAAGCCTACTGATGATCCTGATCGTCACAAAAAGTACAAGCTCGTGCTCAGAATCATACCATAACTTGCAGTAGTAGCATCAACGAGTAATGTCGACAAAAAACGAACAGTTCAAGATTAAGAGCAATGAGTAGTCAAGTCGGAGGCTGGGGGCGTGCGGGCTCAGCCATCATGCATCCCGAAACCCGTACACCCCCGAGCCCTGACCCCAAAAACTAAACCGCACGAAACCCCTGAAGTGGCCTCTCCCGGATTTCCTACGATGCGCGAGGCAGGCCCTCGCACGTTCACAGCGATGGAGTATAGCGGGTCACTATGTACATGGGTTCTTGAAGCCGTACATCAAGATTCTTAGGTGGAACAGATCGCCGATTCTGCTTTTTCCTGCGGCTTGCAGCAACACTCATAGTAATCATTGTGCCAACGCTGATGGTGATCCTTGCAGTAACCCGAAACCCCAAACCCAGCTCACCTTTACTTGTTCTTTCTCCGCCTCTGCTGTGACTGCAGCTTGAGCCCTGCATGGCTTGACAACGAAACCGCAAAACTACATTCTGTGCTGTCGCCTTGGTTGGGGGCTGATGAATGCAACATATGCAGCACAGTGCCGTGATGTACCACAAAGTCTTGTCAGAGCCCTTTTCCCTCGTGAAAGCTTGTTGGACGTTTTCCTTGGAACAAACACCACCAAACTGATCTAACAGCAACCGACTGGAAACTGTGTGGGAAATCGCTGCGAGGTTTCCAAGTTTCGGGATGCAGGATTTTGGGCAGTGGGGTAACCAGGTTAACATGGGATCTCAGGCTTGAGAACTTGAGGTTCAGATACCAGGGGCTTGAAAGCACTTCCATCCATGAATGAGGCCAATGATGCTGATTTTCAAATCACAATCCCTCACAGACCAGAGAATGAACTATACAACAAAACAACAATCTGTAACACCAAGACCTGCACCAGGCAGCTCTCTTGCAAGCCGAGCACCAAACAAAGCTGCAGGCGTGAAACCAGGAGAGGTTTGCAAAAATCTCAACCTTGCGATCTGCGGCTCAGCATTTCGAAAACTTGAGCGGGCTCTTAACACTTCCGGGGCCTTGTTCAAGGTGGTTTAAAGCAGATTGCATAGGGTCTATGTTACACATCCATGCTTCTTGCTACATCCTGTTGGCCTTCCAACAGAAGCTGATTGCTTGTGCCCACTGAAGCAGATCCCTTCAGAAAATGTCACGCCGCTCTGTGGTATGGGCCCCGTTCGATCCGCAACTGCGTGTTCCGCATGCTTTGCTGGCAGCTGGCAGCGTGTTTGGGCTTTGCGTGGTGGTCTGAAACACCATGGACCATCCTGTCAATCGAAATCTGTGTTTCGGCTATTGAGTTTGGGATAGTTGTTCCTTGGAGTTTTAGGTTTAAGGCTTCGTGCGAACATCCGAAACCTGGTCAGGTTTAGCTGACAGCAACGCGCCCTATAAGCCCAAAAAGCAACGCAAATGGGCAGCAGCTCAACTTCTCAAGGGTCCAGCTCCCGGCCTACACCCAAGTCACTAAGTCCCGAATCACAGCTCTGACCGGAAAGGACTCCAAAGACTCTCAGTCTCAAGAAGGGCTCCGACCGGAAACCAAAAAAATCTCCAATACCCCATGAACCACCCCAAAGTAGACGTCGAGATCTCGTTAGGCCATCGACAGCATGTCCAAGGCGCCACGAAGAGCGGCGAAATGAAGAGAACCTCTGCGGCCCCCCAGATCAAAGCCACCTGGGGGCTGTTCTTAATCCTGGGCCTCAGTAGTGAGGGTCCGCTTCGGCGGTTGACAGTTTCGGGTTTAAGGGCTGCTGTCACTTGTGATCCTCCTGGGCAAGTGCCTGGTAAACCCCGAAAGCTTGAAACCCTACACCCCGAAGCCGCAAGACTAAACCTCTAAGTCTTGCCATGAACCCATTTTAGGGATTCGGGGAGTACCAAGAAGACACCCCTCTCACAAGGGATCCATCCCGAGATCTACCAGTGCTCAAGGGTTTCATGTTTATTTGGGCGTGAAAGTTCAGGGTATGGGGTTTCGCATTAGGGTTAGTTTAGGGTTGGATCCCAGACTAGGTTTAGGATGTCAGCCTGGCCAAAAGAAGCAAAACTTGACCCAAAATAAGGTGACGGTCCAGGCCGATGTAAAGCTGCCCTTTGCTCTTAAACCTGACCTTTAAAACCCTAAACAAGAAGCCCCCAAAGCCCCCGCTGCTTACTTGCCGACGACGCGACACCCCATCACATCCTAAGCCTTCCAGCCCTAACATCGCCAAACTCAAACCAAAGAGACCCTCAGAAAGGCAACCTACAACCTTCAACTCCTAACCCTCAAACCTAGGGACCCCACACGATACGCTTTTCTCTCGGCTTCAGGACTCATGGCGGAGATGTCAAGAGTTTGGAGTTTCGGGCTTTAGGGCTTTAGGGTGTTGGGGCTCGAGGGTTTTCCGGTGAGGGTTTAGGATTTTAGGTTGAGTCTAGGTTTGGCCTTGTTGGGCAGGTAGTTCCAAGGGAACGGCCTCCAGGCCTGATCCCATTGAAAAACCGCACAGGTTATGGAGCTGGGTAAAAGTAGCAGGCCGTACTGTAGCAGGGCAGCTGTTCCTCTAGGTGCCTGGTCAAGGATCATACAGGAATCACCCTCTGAGGGATCCAGTATTGGGTTCAGCATGGGCAAATAATTTCGGGTACAGCTTCAAACAGCTGCACTTGGCACGGCGCTTGGACTCTGGGCTCCCATGTACAATCGCATGCGTATGCGCATATACAAACACATACGCATGTGCATATACACATATGCATTCACATACACATCTATTTTGCGTTATATGCGTAGACATTGTTGCGCATTTTGCCTGTATGGCCAGAGAACAACGAAAGATCTTGCAGCATTCCTTGTTCACGGTTTAGGGCGACGCTTCTCCGTGCTTCTTGGCGCCTACCGGGTTAGGGCTCGTGGTTCGAAGCTCGCGTGGCCGTAGGCGTGCAGCCCTGGACTGCAGGCTCTTACTTTCGAGTTTACTCAGGGCCAGTGTTTGTTTTTGATACACTATAATTATACAAGCAGTGGCTCAAGCCAAAAAAACTCCGAACAGTCTCGAGCCGGTAGAACCTTTGCCAAAGCCCGAGCTGTTAAAGCTCACTAGACCTCTGCCAGCTTCATGAAAACCTGAACCCCTGCAGTCCGAACTCACGTCAAGCTCCAGACTCCAAAGGCAAGGACACCTTAAAGCTGTTCGAAAGGGACTGATATAACCCCACGTAGAAGTCCTTCAATCACGAAACCCCAACCTGGATCACAAGACTTGGAACACCCATGTTCTTGACTCCATCACCCAAATAGCCTTTTGCATAAAACCAAGACACAGACAACTCCAAACCGTCGAGGCGCCAAGCTGAAGCCTGCAACTTAACATCCAGAAAACACCCGAACTCCACACCTCACAACTCCCGCGCCTCGACTTTCTTGTCTGGGACCTCCGGCCGCGCAAAATGGTTCTGTCTTGGGTTAAGCGTTTGGGTTTATGGCTTAAGGCTTCGGGACTTGGGCTGGAGTTTGGGAGTTAATGTTTGGGAGAGCGTTCTGTTTGCTTAGGGCGAAGAGTTAGGATGGGAACAAGGTTTGGGAAGAATTAGGATGGGGTCGAGGTTTGGGTCGGCGGCTTTCGTTGTGTAGTGGAGGGCGGATTTAAGGGAATTAGATCGTAGAACTCCGGGTGCAGGATACGATCGTTCGAGCATCGATAAAGGTAGTGCTTGTAGACTTGGGCTACATTTTCATCTACTGGTGCAACAGAATCTTGTATTGTTTTATCACGTCTGCGAAAGCTAGTGGCTGTGAGCGCTGACCTGCAAAGCTTGCAACCCGTCTACCGAACCGCGATCTACAAGTGATCTGGGCAATCTGCTTCATGTACTTCTTTACAAGGAAAATGTCGGGTAGGCAATGCTGGTTAATGCCCCTTAGCTCCTGAAGCAACCTCGCAAAATCAGGAGAGTTTAGAAGTTCCGGAAAGCGGGGCTCCCTGTCAGGTCTTCAGGGTGTAAGGCTTGGTACGACATGGGAGCTGTCGTTTACTGGATGGCCTTCTTGGTAGTCAAAAGAAACTGGATCGAAAATCTCGGCTCCCCAAATGGCTTCTAGATTCCTCAACTTCATGAATACGGTCCGACGGCTTGCGGGTTCGGGCCCGAAGTGCAGAAACCTGACCCAGCCCAAAGGGTCTAATTTCTAAAACGTCTGCTGTCCTGCTTCATCTGTTTAATGTCTGCGTGTATACATATCTCTATATATATATGCACACACATACATGCGTGACTTTTTGTTTGGGGGGCTTAGGTGCCCTGTGCACGTTTCTGTCTAGTGCACAACAAACTACCCTTCTTCCAAGTGTTGTCGTCCTAGAAATTTGGGTGTTTGCCAGTGACCTGGATCCAAGACTGCAGGTCTTCAGGATTCTTGCTCAGGGTTTAAGGTTCAAAGCTGGGGCACCCTGTAATCAAACCTACACGCCGCTTCTATGGCCTGTGGGGCTTCAGGGCTTATGTTATCGGGCTGCGGGTGAATGAGCTTCCGGACAGACAAGCTACAAAGCCGCCAAAGTGGGACATTAAACCCCTAGCAATCGAGATAAAAACGCATCAATAATGGCTTTGAAGTAACCAGGGAGAAAAAAGTATAAACATGTATTTCATAATGGTTCCTTTAAGAAAATAGTATGAAAGTCTGGTACTCCAAAGCCCAGTCAATAAACAAACCTGATCATCCTTTGCCCCTCAACCCCGAGCCAGGAAGCCGTCTGAGCTTTTGCGGCAACCTTTACAGGAGACGCGCCGCCTTTCTAACAGCCAGGAAACCTAAACCCGAAAGAAGCCTGCAACGTTAAGGCCCCGAATCCTCGAACTCTGAATCCTAGGGACCCTAAAGCAACTCTAAACTTCCAAACCGTGAGCATTCCTCCGGCCTTCTTGCTGCATCCCTTGGACAGCTCGCTCCCAAACTGCCCCATTGCTACGAAGGAGTGCGGACCCAGAGACTCCAATGTCCCCTGACTGAAGGTCCCTGTTCAGGATCCGTCCTTTAAATTGAGGAATATCTTGATGAGCTCACTGGGTATGAGAGGGGAGAGCGCATTTCCCAACGATGCTCCAGGTTTTGACGGAGGCCCCTTCAGTTAGACTAGGGGTTTCTATGATGTAGACATGTGATGACGGTTCAGCAGAATTTCCAGTGCCTACATTGCTTCAAAGGGTTTGCGGGTCTAAGGCTTGGACTCTGAACAGAGTCCGGTAGAGGTTCACGGATTTCTCCCATTAGCTTAACCCTGAAAGGTTTCGAAATTCTTGCAGCAATCTACGAAGCCATGTGCCGACACAAGGTGGGGATCCCTAAACCCGAAAGCGTCACGCCTGCAAAGCACCTTGCGAGCCAAGCACCGGAAAAGCAGGACCAAAGCTCCCTCGTGTCTATTCGTGTCAGGTCACAGGGCGATGGGGTTCAGAGGGGCGTCCGTGGATGTTGTCAGGTCTTCGGCGTCATATGACTTTACAGCACCCTGAAGCCTAAACCCTCAACCCTGAAACAAAAGCCCAAGCCCAAACCCCTAACCCTGAATCCGGGCTGAGGCATCAAAAAAATTAAATAAGCATCAAAACAAATTAAACTCGAGCAACAAAAAATTAAAATAAGAATCAAAAAATATTAAATCATAGGAAATGCAGCCATGCACAGGACGGGGGAGGGATCAAAAAACAATTAAATTTGTATCCAAAAAATTCGACTGGTCGTAGTAGTCCCGTAGTATTTACATAGGAAAACCTCTGATTTCGCTATGTTTTCATAGGAAAACCTTCATGTTCTCGATATTTGAATAGCAAAAGCCTCTATTGTCGCTGCCGAGGTCACGTAGCCACCAAAAGCCGGGGTCACTTAGCCAAGGCGAGTCCGCACCGTTTTGGGTCACTTCGCAACCAAATTTCGGGGTCACTTAGCCACCGGATCCAACTTTCGGGTTCAAACCTCTTCGGATGCATCCTATATGATATATCTTAAACACACTCCCTCATCTGGCGATTCCGGTTCCTCCTGTATCTTAAACACGCCCCCTCATTTGGCGACTTCGGTTCATCGTAAATCTTAAATACGCCCCCTCATTTGGCGATTCGGATTCATCATCTATCAAAAAATACGCCCCCTCATTTGGCGATTCCGGTTCATCCTCATTTGTCGATTCCGGTTCATCATGTACATTGAACACGCCCCCTTATTTGGCGGATTCATCATATCTCTACAACACGCACCCTCATTAGCAAATCCGGGTCATCATATACATTGAAAATGCCCCCTTACTTGGCGATTCCGGTTCATCATATACCTTATAAATTAAACATGTAACATGCACCCTCATTTCGCGAATCGGATTCATATCTTAAATACGCCCCCCTCATTTGGCGATTCCGGTTCATCATGTACATTAAACACGCCCCCTCATTTGGCGATTCCGTTCATCATGTACATTCGACACGCCCCCTTATTTGGCGGATTCATCATATCCCTACAACACGCCCCCTGATTGGCGAAACGGTTCATCATATATCTTAGACATGCCGTTTTACTTGGCGACTCCGGTTCATCATATATCTTAAACATGCTCCGTCATTTAGCGATTCCGGAGTCATCATATATCTTAAACACGCCCGGCTTACTTGGCGAATCCGGTTCATCACATATCTTAAGCACGCCCCCCTGACTTGGCGAATCCGGTCATCATATATCTTAAACATGTTCCCTCATTTGGCGATTCTGGTTCCTCATATATCTACAACACGCCTTCTGATTTGGCGTCTCCTGTTCATAATATATCTTACACACTCCCCTTCATTTGGCAATTCCGGCACCTCACATATCTTGAACACGCCCCCTCCTTTGGCGATTCCGGCTCAACCTATATCTTAAACACGCCCCCTCTTAGGCGTTTTCAGTCCCCCCAAACCCGAAGCTGGGGGATGCCAAGGGCCGAGCTTTGCCACGAAGGTCTCATTGAAGTGCTTTGTCCTGGAGTGGTGGCACGTGCAATAATCAGGAGCCCGACGTAGGTTCAGGATTGACCTGTGGCCCGTTGCTGTTCCCCTTTGCAATGCCTGAAGTACCGCGCGCTCATGGAAAGATATTTCGCGCTTGTTTTTTATGGTTACAGGAAAACCCTCCTGGTTTGGGCTTTGGGTCGATCTTGGGATGTGCCGAAGGAACCCCAACTGGTGGCAGCTCAGGCAGCATTTCGTGGGCCTCACCGATCCCGGCTCAGCTTGAAAGCTCGGAGGCGGCAACGGATCTATATCATCGGCGAATGCACCTGATTGAAGCCATCCTGCTTCTGACAGTGCGAAGCTTTGATCGATCTGACTCTCCATGAGCTCAGTGGAATCCCTGATGAACGAAGGCTAGTGGAGCCTGGGACGCGTTGTCTTCGACCTATTCTCAGTTTGAGAAGGGCTGGAAAACAACGCATGCCCGAATGACTCCAATTATTCAGTCCACCACTGGGCAAAAGGAGCCTCAGTGTCCATGCAGGCTGTTGGACCTTCAATTCAGCGTTGAAGCCTGCACTGATAAGCCATTGCATCCAGAGCTGATTGGTCAGGTTCAACTGAGCACCTCGCCACCCGCCACACATTGCTTGACATCACCTCGCGATGAAACGCCGTGCCCTGGCTATCGGCCCGGTGGAGAATGCCGCCGACTTTGTCCTAGTCCTAGTGCCGAAGAATCCTCTTCCGGCCTTCGGCACATCGGTGTTGAGTCCGAGAAGGCAAAGAGCAGCCGCCACAGGGCCAAGGCCCACTGCTGCTCGGCTCTGCTCTGGGTGACAGCAAGCAGCCTGCTAGCGCCGCTAGCGCTAGCGCCGCTCCGGCAAGAGTTGCAAGCGCCACCATTGGTTTTGCATCCTCCGGAAAGCCGACAATCTCGAAAGCAGCTGCCCTATGAATACGGCTGTGGAGAAGTCCGTGAAGGTGCCTTCTGCCTCGTCATCACCTGCGACGAAGTCCTGAAGCCTGCACTTCCAGACTGCCAACTGCTTTACACAGCGCTTCCTTGGAACTACCCACTACTTCCTAGGACAAAGGTCCGCAGAAGTCTAGCCAATGCCCCAAATCCTGCCGTCAGAGAACCCTCACCATCCCAGGTCCCTCAACCTTGCTGAACTTAAGTCTCTCAAGTCTCATGCCAAACACCAGCCGCCAGCCGATGCTAGGCTGCTAGACCTTACACACTGAAGCATCCAAGTCCAAGCTCCAAGGCCGCTAAGAAACTGATTCGGGGGACACAGCGGTGTAGTAGACAGAAATGAAGACATCAAGGATCCCAAGCACAATTCAACCAGAATGTCACTAGCTTGCAGTCCCTGATCCATCTCGAACCCACCATACCTCCGAACACCTGGAATCTGCGCCCTAAGCCCTTAACTGTATCCGAAACCTCTTGCAGCCCCAAACCCCAAACTCGTAAAACGCTGTACAACCCAACAAAGCCTGTGCTCGAAAAAGGACACATTACAGGGGCCATGCGACGACGGTCTCCACACATCTTCGCACGGCCCGTCATCAAACCCTCAACACGAGCGATCTTGGAGTCTTGAGCCTTTGAACCCTCGACCCAACCGAACCAACTGGTCCGGGGGCCCCGCCGGAAGCCCTCGAAGCGGAAGCATGAAGGAAGTAGGGGCCGACAGTCCTGGAAAAAAAGAAAACGTGCAACAGGGTGTGGGCTTCAGGGTCTAGGGCCTTAGGGTCTGAGAGTTTAGGACTGAGGGCTTAGCTTTTCGGGATTGGGGGCCTATGGAGCTTGGGGCTTGCAGTCGATCCAATCGAAACTAACCTTGGGTATCAGGACACTGGGATCGCTGGTTTAGTGAGACACAACTTGGGGGTTTAGGATTTTCGGATGTGAGAGGTTGTTCCGAAACCCATCCAGGCTGCTTCAAGAAGGTTTGGTAATTATCGAACCGTATGCCCTGGAACCGAACGCCTAAGTCCTGAGACGGTGCGTGCCGGTGAGTCTTGGAGGAGGCCTTTGCACAGGCTTGTTTATGAGAGAATATGAGTCCACTTCTGGCCTCCAGGAAGGGCACTGCTATGGCATCAAGACATTCAGCCATCAACCGGGAGCTTACAGATTTGATTGATTTCCATGGTTTCAGGGGTTAGGATTTCGGTGCCTTGCAGTATGCTGATGTCTGGCTTTCGTACGGAGTCCCACCCGGGCTTCAAGCGATCAAAATGTGGTTCCCAAAGCCCTAAACCCTCAATCCTGAAACCGTCCTGTGAGCACATCCATCCATCCAGCTGGCCTCAAGAAGCTAAGTTAACAGGGTTACTATCAAAGCTTCATGCACTTCCGGGCTCAAGCTTCATCTAGAATTCTGAGCTTTGTCCTCTAACCCTATGCGCAACTGTCCATGCTGATGGGCTTTGGGCTGGAGGTTTGCGTGCTTGCTGTTTTGTCAGTATGTGTTTGCAGCCCAAAGAACGGGCCAACTGTCGCAATCTCAACGCTCAGCAGCCTCAAAGCCCCGAAGCCCTCAACCCAGTACTTTGAGATTAGGCTACGAGGTTGCCGGCAAGTTGCTTTCCGAGTCAAGTGCCCGCTTGATTCTAAATCACCCCACCATCTAATCTTATCGCCGAGCCACCAGACCTACAGCGCAACCACTGGAGGCTGAAGCAAAAAATCATCTCCCAAACCCTAAACCAAATCTGAGCGTCTCAGACTCTAGATTCCGCATGCTAACCCCAATTCCAGGGCCACTACTGGTGCTGATGCTGCTATGCCTCTCGACGGGGCAGAGACCACCACAAGGGTTCAGAGTTTTGGGGTTTGGGGTGTTTGGCAAGCAGCTAAGCTCGGCTCGACTTGGAAGAGGCTTATATGCCTGTTAATCTGCGCAGTCAGCGATACAATGCTTCCGACTACGGTCTAGAGTCCAGGGCTTTAGTCTTACGGCTGAGGTTTTGGGTAAACCAAATAGTGAGACCACACATGATACTACCGGGGAGTATGAAGAGAAGTGTTTCAAAGTATTCATTCAAGCCCTGGGGCAAAACTCGTACTTTGGGCATGCGGTGTGTTCCACCACAAGATGGGAGCCACTGCCTAAAAATCGAGCCCCTTCGGATCACAGCTGTCTCGTGTCGACCCTTAGCCTTAGCCATTTCCACTTGACGCATGTACAGAGATTTCGCATTCTTAATGAGTACTGGAAGGGCACACCACTATGACCCCCAATAGAAAGTGATTCAAGCATCCCGCCAAGAACCACGATACGACGAACTATATGAAAAGGGAAACGAGCAAAATGACCTGTGAATCCGCGTCGAAACCCTGACCACGAATCAAGGTTCAGTCAAAGCGGGGCAAAAAGACCACAATGTGGAGAACTACCCAAGAGGGTTCTTCCGTAGCTTGTATCTAGTGGGCATCTGGGCTTGCACGGGATGCGTCACAGGCTCCTCAATCTTGGCACGGGACCGAGGCTTTCGGGCAGCGAACTTAGGGCTTCGGCTTCCCTCCAGACTGTTCTTATAGGACCCTTTGGGCTTAGGCCTTGCCATGGCTCCAGTCGAGCACTGCACCCAGGCCCAGGCCTGAAAATGGGTCGGTCTTCGGGCTGGGTGCCTCTAGGAGTCAGGCATTTCAGTGTTTCGTTAAGGCTTGGGGCATGGGCTTGGAGCTCGCGCGACCACAGCAAGATTACTAGTCGTGTCGGTCTACTGCTGAGGGCTGCGGCCGGACTACTAAACTACTATGGAATCGTCGTCCTGGCTGTGGCGGAAGAGCAGAGGAAGGGGCCACCAAAACCATCCCGCCATTGCAGCAAATTCTCCAACTAGTGCAAAACATACTGGCACTCAAACACAAAGCACGAAGATATTCGTTTCTCCCAAATGATTCGACTTTTGCCGTTACACTGTCCGGATTGGACTAAGACTTATCTGAGCGGTGTGTCAATACGCTGCAAAAAACCCACACACCAAGCCAACGAGGGATGTACAGAATCCCGGGCACTGCAGATTTAGAGGGGCAGCTCACTTCCTGGATTCAAGCAGCGCGAAAGCTGTGCATTGGATTGCAGGACTGTTGATTAGCTTCGGAAGAGATTGCAGATAAAACCCCATTTGACAAGCCTTGGAAAGCCTTGGAGCAACCAAAATCTGGACAGACTTTACCTGACTGTTAAACCAGCAAGTCTCTGCACAAGTAGAACCAGTAAACACTGACAATTTAAACCCTGAACTCCACTTCTTAATGCCAAACAAACCTTCCCGATCGCGACATCCTCAAGGCTCTCCCGCACAGTGCTCCGGCACCCTATTCGCAACTCCGGCTCTCGTGCTGCAGGCATCAACACCCTCTACATGACGGGGCTGCTCCAATTTCCTGCGCATCTTATTTACTTACCATCATGAGATACTCTTGAAAAGTCCATCTTAGGCTGCCTGTTATCATGAACTACTATCGAAGCAGTCGCCTTGCCGTGAAGCCTAATTTGGAACACCCCGTCTAAAGACAGATTCGACGTTAGCAGAAGGCTTGACAGGTTTCTCTATGGGCCCGCCGCAGGACTGAAGGGTTTAGCCGCATTGAGATGGTGTCTTTGGGGCAAATACCAAAACAAGGAGTTCTAGTCTGAAAGAATACGAGCTTCTCTCTATGCTCCACGATCCAGAAAGTTTTGAGCTCCCTGGACTTCATGCCTTAGCCTGTTGCTAAACGCGAATCCTGGGCCACAGGGCCTCTGATGCAGATATGGCAGAGGCCATGCCCACGATTTTGTAGGAACCAGTGCTGCCGCCATCAGGAAGACAGCAGCGTCTGCAGATTTAGGCTCTCGCCTGTTCTAAACCTTCAATTCCAAATGCGATGAGTCCTCTGGGTCCAGCCGGAGACTATTGTTGTCAGTTAACTTCGTAGATGATAGCACCGCTCCTTTTCACTACCAGCACGTCTGCTCTTCTTATCAGCCTTAGCATCGCGCTTGTTTTGGTTTGCAATCTGCATGCTACTGTAATTGTTGCCAATGCCGCTGTCATCTCTTTCTCCCATCTGCTCTGAATGTCGGTACTTCTTGCCAGAACGCCGCTGCTGCTGCTCTGGCTACGGCTACTTCTCGTGCCACCATCCAATTGAAACACCGACGACTAGCACAGGATACCGCGAGACTAACGGTAGTGATAGCTTCTCTTTGATAGCTTTTCTTTCTGCCACACCACATGAAACCTACTCCTACTCCTACTCCTACTCCTACTCCTACTCCTACTGCTACTGCTACTGCTACTGCTACTGCTACTGCTACTGCTACTGCTACTGCTACTGCTACTACGACTACTACTACTACAACTACTACTACTACTACGACTACTACTACTACTACTGCTTACTACTCTTGCTCCCGCTCCCTCTCCTGCTCCATTTATGATGGTGCGGCTGCTGCTGCTACCCCTGCCCCTACAGCCCTTGCCTCTGTCATTACCCTCCCTACCCCAACCAAGACCCCGGCTCACACCCCACCAACCCTACTCCCAGTCCTGCTCGTCCCGCTCCGACGACGACGACGACGACCACGACGACGACGACCCCGACGACGAGGACGATATCGCCTGTGAGGACGACGACCAGAAATACCAAGTCCACCACGACGAGGTCGACGACGACAAACGTCGACGATGGCGAGGACGACTGCGAACAACTATGTGATCATTGTTGTCACTGTTCATCATCTACGAATCAACCCGGTTCTTCTCGTTGTGCTTGGCACCGTGTCGCGTATCGGGGTGAGGAATACAGTCGAATGCCTCTCTGCAGCGAGCATTATCGTCCAGTTTGCATAAAGCTGCAAGTAGCGAGTAGCGTTGCTTTTGACTGACTTAGCAACATGAACAGTTGCAGCACTTCTTCGAACTGCCTAGGAACTTCCAGGCTACGAGGGTCGTTGGGAGTCTGCTGACAGATCCCTGCTCCTCGCGGGACAGCATTTATACCATCGAACCTCTGAAAAACGAAGCCCAAGCAATTACTGAGCCCCACATCCATGCCCGGTTATGGTTCATGCAGCACACAGACAACCGAACACACAAAGAAGAGAGAGAGAGAGAGAAAGAGAGAGCAAGATACATTTATACTATACTCATGGATGGATGGAAAGATGGATGGATGGATGTACGTATGTATGTACGTATGCGTGCACGTATGTATGTACATATGTATGTATGTACGTACGTATGTATGTAGGTATGCATGTATGCCTGCATGTATGTGTGTATGTATGTATATATGTATGTATGTATGTATGTACGCATGCATATAAATGTATGTAAGGGGTATTAATGTCGTAAGCCAGCGTATATGTATATGTACGTGTAGATATATATATATATATATATATATATATATATATTTGTGTATATATATATATATATATATATATTTGTGTATATATATATATATGTGTATGTTCAGGTATGTTCATGTATGTGTATGTGTACGTATACAGAAACAGACACGTACATGCATATGTGTGTTTTTGTATGTGTATATAGATATATTTCTATGGGCTTGTATGTGTATGTACGTATGGACATGCATATATATATATATATATATATATATGTCGCATGTATGTATGCACGTATGTGTACGTGTATGTAAATATGTATGTACAGGTGTATGTATGTATGTATGTATGTGTATATGTGTATACACAGACACACATATGTATGTAGGTAGGTACGTACGAATCTATACATGTGTGTGTGCGCGTATGTGTGCAGGCGGTGTATGTGTGTACGTGTGCATGTGTACGAAGGCGTGTTCTCGTGCGTGAGGATAGACAGATCGACGGATGGATTAGACAGATCGATAGATAGATGAATGCATGGATACATCAATGGATAAATAGATAGAGAGATAGATAGATAGATTGTGCGATCACATGTGTGTGCATGGGTGTGAGTGTCTGTACATGTGCGTATGCTTCCATATTACTAATGTCAACGAGGTGTCCTGGGGCGGCGGGTGAATGAAGACATATGGCTACGGGGTTCAAACGCAAAAGCACGCCCGATCACACGCACACCAAGCAATCACACGTGCAACAAGCTGAGATGCACAAATGAGCATGAATCGTTGATCCGACGACTGATTCGCAGGGTAACAAGTTCTCTTACTTACTGCTCCAGGCCTCCGTCTATAGGGCCTTTAGGACTACGGGGCGAAGGTGCCTAAACACTGCATCCAAAACGACCGTGCAAAAGCCGTAAGGCTTGAAAGCTTGCAATCAAGACCGGTCGCAACCAAATCGCGATTCTAGTTGCTGAAGCGAATACGTAACCGAGTCCTTAAAAATCCAATACCCCGTGACTCGGCTTGAGCGGTGGGACCGCATCACTGGCAGCAGAGCGTTGCATTTCATATCGAGCATGCGAGAAGTCTCTTCGACGTCGAAAGTCGCAGCAGCCTCGAATCCAAAATGAGAAGCGGCCTCAGCGGTAGCCGCAACATGAAGGAACGAAATCAATAGCACGCTTCTCTGATGGCTCTAAAGTAAGGTGCAACCACGGGGCTACCCAGCGAGCAAGTAGTTTGATGTTCATGCGAATCCGAAGATGCACAGGTACACAGGCACCGTAGGCGATGTGGAACAACATGAACCGGAAGTCTGAGTCATAGGCCATAGAGGAATCGAATGAATTGAACTGGACATTAATTTCACTCTGGATCGTCTCGATCGTGCATATATCGACATAGCATAGCAATTGAAGCCATCGGATTCGAAATCAAAGCTGCAAAACTGATTCTGGGAAACATGTCACCGCTGGGCATCTCCACCGAAAGCCCCTCCTCTCGGGGTTGGGGCTTCCGTAGTCTTGTCCTTAGGCGCTGCCTTCGCCTTGCTCTTGGCATTGGCTTTGGCTGACTTGGGTGTCTTCTTGAGGCTTGGTTTGGACTTGGCCGCAGACGAAGGCTTAGATTTGTCGGGTTTCGTGCTGGTAGGTGTGGCTGCTGGGGCTGGGGCCGGGGGATCAGCAAGCTTTCTCGCCTGTGCCTTCTCTTTCTCCTGCCTGCGTAGGTCCGCGTCAAAGAACTTGTCAAAGTTTGCCTGTGTGGTGTCCACGAATGTGCTTGAGAGTTTTGGTTTTGGGAGAGGTGTTTGCGGCTCGTTTTCCGGAGCTGCGGTCTTGCTCTTGGACAGCTCGTCGAACTCCTTGTCAAGCGCCTCGAATTGCGAAGCATCCACAAAGGCAGCATAGTCAGGACGGGTGCCAGGAGCATCCAAAAGCGCGACAGGGCGAGGCTGAGCGGATGTTGAACTGCTCGCAGTTGCACGGTGGCTCACTCGCTCCACCAACTGGTGCCACAACTCCTGTGCCTTCTGACAATCCTCGTGGGTCTGTTGAAGGATAGCGTGGGCCTGCGAGTTCAAGGCATCGATGGTCACTCCAGCGACGTTTAACACACGCTCGAGACGAACAGCTGCACAATCCAGCAGACCATCGCACTTGCTGGGATCCTGCGTGACACTGGACGTCAACGGTGTGGGCTGCCCTAGAATTCTAGAACCTCTCAGCTCGACCTCAACTTGAATCACGCTGCGCCCCCAACCTCGTTCGTGACAGCCATCGTCACCAATGATAATGCTTCATGAACTGCAAGCTGAACGGAAGCATCATCGTCATCCGAAACCCACGGAACCAACTGCAGGTCGTGTGGCTTAAACTCCAGGAGGCTAGTCGTCTCCGAAGTTACCGGCGCATCTGGATCTGAAGCAGACTTAGGGGCACGACCGACGCGAACAGGGCTGTGGATTTCATCCTTCACACCGTTGAGCTTCTGCTGAAGATGATGCACCATTTTTCTACCATGCTTGAAGTTGTCGCACAAGCCCCTATGAGCAGTACAAAGACGGATGGCGGCATCGTAGACCCCGAGGTCGAAATTCATGAGCTCGTCCCGTGTTAAAACGGGGAACACCTCGCAAACGAAGGCATAGACACTCAGACGTCAAACGTCGATTCATGCCTGCGATCTACTACATGGCATGTGGTCGCGCGCTACTGCCAACACTTAAAACTTAAAACTTGGGATTGAGGGTCTATTTCTTCTGAAGTGAGCAGTCGAGCCGCTCCCACATCAGCCGGGGCATCCTCCGATTCCACCGCGCAATCTTCCAAGGACGCCATGTTCACGTCGGCCAGCAAGTACCCTGGTGGAATCACAATTAAGTACATCGCCTGACTCCACGAGGCAAGCAAACCTCCAGAGTTCTTGATTTCTTCACGCGACATGCCTACGAACCTAGTGCAGATGCCACCGATGTCAGCGCTGGCATCTGCGATGTCCCTTTGAAAAGCCATAAGTGGCATCCCGACACAGACACGTTCTCCTCCAACAGCCCAAACCAATCTGCCCCACAGCAAATCGGAAAAGCCCATCCACTTGTGACACGGCCCTGAGTACTGAATTTTTCCACTGAGCACTTTGGACCACTCAGAAGACATGAAGTCCTGCTCAAGCAAGCCTTGCACAGCGTGGACACCTCAGCTAGCATCGTCTAATCAAGTTTCCTCACCCAAGGCAAGTGAAACAACCCAATGGACCGACTCAGAACGAAAGCCGCGACACCTGCAACCAACTTCTCGAGGACTTCGGGCAAACTCTTGGTCCATTCATCCACCGGCGATGCGATCACTGACTTGAAATATGTCAAGTTCTTTGGCTTGCCTCATCACCGGCATCATCGGCAGCATGTTCGTCCTCATCATCACTCCCAATAACATGCTCTTTGTACATAGCGTCTGAGACTGCTTGGTCAAACCCGAACCCTTTCAAGTCCAGGCTTGTGAACAGTGGGTTCACGAAAGTGACGGAATCGGAAGAAGAGCCACGGTGAACAAAATCCACACCAAATGCCTTGTTCCTGATCAAGGCATCAGCCTCTTGCGCGAAACGCCACTCCTGATCCTTGGTATCTTCATCATGTCATGCCCAGGGTTCTCACCACCACCGTGATCATTTTTGCCTTGACCCGGCACCGCATCAGATCCATCCGAATCCTCCCCACTGCCACTCTGGAGCTCCTCATGCGCCTTACCCTGCTTGATGCCGGCTGCCCTGCCTTTTGCCTTCCGTGACTCCATCGCTTTCCTCTTCTTCTCCAGCCGCGCCTGCAACAACTCCTTCATCGCCTTCTCTTTCTCTGCCTGTTCCTGGTGGTGCTCAATATCCTTATCCAATTGCGACAGCGCCTTTTTCAGCAACCCTTCATGGCCTGCCATGCGCCTGTCGAACTCACTCAAATCCTTCTTTGAACTACAATGTGTGAGCGCATGCGTTGCCTCAGAACTGCGGTCTGCTTGCAACTTGTCGCCCAGCATACCCAGTCGCGTCGACTTCATGCTGGGTGACATGGGCACAATCGGCCCGCTAAGCGCGAACTTCTCCAAAGCAACCCCAACCTCGTTGCTCAACCTCGGAATGTGAGCAACAAATCAAGCGAGCAAACAGCGACCGTCGTTGGCACGATTCAAACTGCGGATTCAGAGCGAGGGGCGCTGACAGTTCTGGATAATGTTCAGCTGCTGCCAAGGATTGCGAGGCCTCAACATTGAGAGTCTTGATGCGACCAACCCACTTCTGGCTCATTTTGACCACCTCGGAGTCAATCTTCAGTTGGTCAAGTCTCTTCTTTGCCTCTGGGTCCCTCCGCGACTTTGAGGAAGATGGTGGACCATCTTCTACAGCACATGTCTCTCGCGACCTTTTGTTACTTTTGTTTGGTTTGGCCTTGGCGCCGGCCCGCGTGTTGTCGTTCAAAGTCAGGAGATTGAGTCCTGGCACGAGCCGTGTAGTAGATCGCCAACCACTAACAACTAACAACACATGCTCATCTGTTTCTCAACCCACATAAGCCTGAAGCTGCCGACATTTTCACCTCGACGTCTAGCCGCGACTGAGCCAGACCTGAGCACGGGAAGCACGACTACAAACGCTTCGACACTGCAACGAAAAAACTCGAGACTTGAGCTCTGGCTTGTCAGTTGCAGCGGTAAGGCCATGGCCTGTTGACAAATTCTCAATAGCCTCTTCATCACCAACTCTGTGCTTGTTCTTTTCCATGATTTTGCGCTTATTGCCGATTCGTAAGCCTGAAACATCCGATTCTTCGGCCAGCTTCGCGATGGTCAAGTTCCCGTACTGGTCGGTTTGGCGTTTCACGTTCTTGTCGCGAACTGCCTTGTCCCACTCCTCTTGCGCCCGCTCCTCGCTCCACCCGTACCATTTTGCACCCTTGCGTTTGAACCTGACCAGGTTGGTACTGAAGAACTTGATCGCAACAATACAACATTGCGCATCAAGCCCGCCTTAACTCTGTCAAATAAGGCACTGCTGTAGCACTGTCGGCATACTTGTCCACTTCAACCTTGCAAATGCGCAAACATTAAGAATTCGGAGTGACACTGCGCAGTGGCATCAACTGCTGTGTCACGATTATGCCTAGGAGCTTCGTGAATAGCGACAAGCTGCCTCGCCGTTCCACGACCTCCTTGACCGCGGTTTGCGACCACTGTCTGTCGTTTCTCCTCTTGTGACTTGGTGGGCCATTCTGGATCGTTCTGGGTCAGCCACCTGTAAGCTGAACGGCATTTGGGGTCTCTGAAGCGCTTCCCAAACTTGACAGCTTTGTTGATCGAGCATAGTTTGCCACAGTCCAAGCAGTTGACCTTGATCGCACCATCTGAGACGTCAGATGATTCTCCGTCTGACATGGCTGTTGCCTCAATGCACCCAGACACAACAACAAACTCGCGGAGTACCGACTGAACGAGCAAAAGGCTGCAAAGAAGTCCATGCTAATCAAGCACAAGCCCACTCTGCTTTTCACACACCTCCGGTGTGACGTGTGACGAAGCATGACTCACGAAAACCTAGGTGATCCGAGTTTCGGCTTGCCTTCGCACGTCCTGCGTCACGAGTCGATGACTTCGTCTTCTTGCTGTACAGCAAAACAATCGCGAAAGCCTTTCCAATGGAGGCTCCATGCATCGAATTTCCGACAAGTGTGCACCGGCCTGTGTTAGAAATATTATACATTCGACTGGGTCCACATTTCATGACCCGAGCCACATCGGTGCTGATTGGGATGGAATGCAAAGATAAAAGCTCGGCGCCGGTCACGAACCGCTTGTGGTTTCTCAGCCACACGCGGTTACATCCGGTTGTCAAGGGAAACAAAATTTTCGAAGCACGCAGGGCACGTTGAGACGGGCTTTGGCGCAGGTCAAAGGCAACCATGTCTGGAAACATACGCTCGTAAGGTTGAGAGCACACTATCCGAAGCAGGACATCCCAACAGTCCCAACATTATGTGCCAAGTGGTCGTGCACACACGCGCGTAAGACCCGTGCTGGTGTTGTAGTTTCCCTGACATTCGTCCACATGCTCGGACATCGGGGGCAGATCCAGAAACGAAGATGTGCGGAGTTCTTCCATAGACACACGTGCTGCATCCAAGAGCTTGCCAACATCACAGTTCAGCCTAGGATCCGTACGTTGCAAAAGAAACGTGTTCAGACTGTTTGACTCTGCTGCATCAGAAGCGCGAAGGTTAGCAAGCTGAGGCATACGCGCCATGTAGCGCCGGCCTATCACCATGTATTTCCTGTGGCGCGATACGGGAAATCCGGAATCTTGAGGATCCAAGCTGATTGTGGCCAGTACAGGACAACCATCGCCTCCCGTAAGAAGAAACGGAGGGTGTTGGGCTTAGGGTCGGAAGACCGGGCTCAATAGCATCAGCATGAAATTAGCTAGCAGCGAAACTTTCTTTAACTGCATCGTGCACGCATGCGTGTTTGTTCTTCGGCGACGACAGCGCGACAAAACTTGAGCTTGACAAAATTGCGCGTTCCTGAAGATGGCTTTGACAGCACAACATGCTTGCACACGTCTAGATACATATCGACCAAGTCACCCACCCACACCCGCACACATGTCATCTGAGGTTACCGGGATTAAGGTCTAAAAGTTTTGGATTGGTGCTGCTGCAGGTCTGCACCTAGAAGTTCCATCATCTTTTTCTGTGGAAATGTCTTCACGTTTTCATGGATAACCAAATCCCACTGAAACTCGCGCAGCATCTTGATCCTGAGCTGGACGAACCATATGCGACAACACACTCGAATCACGACGCTGCAAACTGCCTCAACCTCGCAGCCGAATAATTCCGCCTAGACACATCGTCAGAAGCACTGGCGCCGAAGCTCCTTCAACACTCAGCCGTTGTTGGCCCCAGAACGACCAGTCCTTGATTACGTTGATCGCATTGGAGCGAACAAGCTTGAACGACATGCCTTTTCGTGAAATGAATGCCGTCAAGGCTCAACACACGGTGACCCCATAATACCAATGTTCAATGTTCTGCTGGAGGATGAGTGACTAGCTCCACGGCAATACTCTCGATCATGTCGGTAGCAACTTGGGCTTCACGCTGGACTACGGGGTCTGATCGATCAGGGCCAAGCTTAGCAAGTAGTACTTATGGTTTAGCGGCGTGGAGAAGTGGTGGAAGCAGTCAGCGCACAAGCAAAAAAATGATTTGGGGGTCCGGGTCTACCATGATATCACCCTATAGAAATCTACGAAAGCAAGGTAATGCAGGTTGCCCTGGACACGACCCTTCTTTGCTACCCACAGAAGTTGCGCGTAGGGGCCACACATCGTGAGCACCAGCGGGTTCTGTGGGGGCCGAGTTAAGGTCAAAAATCGATCTTATGTTTGACCTTCAAAAGTCGCGCGGCAGGGCCGCGCATCATGAGCATCAGTGGGTCTTTGTTGGGGACGGGGCCCACACATCATGAGCATCAGCGGATTCTGTGGGGGCCGAGTTTGAAGGTCAAAAATCGATCTTATATTTGACCCTCAAAAGTTGCGCGGCAGGGCCACGCATCATGAGCATCAGTGGGTCTTTGTTGGCGACGGGGCCCACACATCATGAGCATCAGCGGGTTCTGTGGGGGCCGAGTTTGTGGTCAAAAACCGATCTTATATTTGACCCTCAAAAGTTGCGCGGCGGGGAAACTGCTTAACTATACAAAAAAAACCTCGGGATTGCAGCCAGGTGCTATGAAGATCGGCGGCAGGCATATTTGGAATCCAGGATGATAGGCACCAACTCGTCCAGCGTCTTCCTGAGGTGTGGCCAGACATAGTTCGTATCATGGTTCGTAGCGCGGAAACCATTTCGTATCATATGATACGAACCAAAGGAGCTATATAGTACGAACATGATACGAACTCAAAATCCATGATACGAACCATGATACGAGCTATGGTACGAACTGCACTACGAACTGTGTAGTTATGCCAAAACCGACAACATTGACCAAAAGGCCACAATTGCATCTTCCACAGAATCATGCCCTTCGTGAACAGCTTGCACCGCATGCCGTTGACACACGAACATTCTCGCCCTACAGCGGCAATCACGTCATCAGCAGAAACTGTCACCTCACACGATTGGCATGGAACCAAGCATGGAACCAAAACAAAGGCATGCCTCTGGTGTCAGCGATGAAAGAGAGTAAGAGAGAAAAAGAGAGAGAGAGAGAGAGAGAGCGAGAGAGCGAGAGAGCGAGAGAGCGAGAGAGCGAGAGAGCGAGAGAGCGAGAGAGCGAGAGAGCGAGAGAGAGAGAGAGAGAGAGTCTGTCACCACCATCATTACCATCACCGTCATCTCGCCATCATCACCATGGTCATCATGATGACGGTCTCTCCTCATCGATGTATAGGGGCTTGGAATTGTATTCAACTTACGCAAGCTGAGCCGAGCGGCATGTTCCAGGACTTTGGTATCTATCTTTCCACGAAGTTCACCAGGCAGTAGGTCAAGACTATTTCCAAAGCAGCAAACATCAGGATCTTAGTCAGTGACACTTGACCTACACTAGCAACTAGCAACCCCGAGCCCTACACCTTCAAACCCCAACCCGCAATGCGTAAACCCTGCAGCTTTAACTCCTACTCCCCCCTGATTCCGAAACATTATAAGCCTTAAACTTAAGCTTAAACCCGAAACCGAAACCCAAAATATTACATCCTGCACCTTTAAACTCCAGCCTAAAGCCCCCGAACCACATCCTCCCTCGGTCCGGAGGGATAGGTGGTCTTCACGTGTATTCTTGTGCCGCATGTGGCTGAGTTCTTCTCACAACATCCGGTTATTGATGCATTACGGTTTCGGAGTACTACAACACAGAACGAGTTGCCTCAGGCCCAGACGTGTCTGCATACACACCGTCCTGCACTGGGGTTTGATGTCCGCCATTGACACGAACCGGAGATTTGGCATCGCACCACACAGATGATTGATTACCGACTCCACCGCGCTCTCGGCACAGGCACTGCCAAAAGATTGACGGTCTCGTACTTACAGAATGTGCTGTCGCCCTGAAGCACATCAAGGAGTCGGCATGCCCAGTCCCAGGTCTTCAGAGCATCCGGTGTACTTGAAGATTTTCTCCGCTTGCTGCCAGCATCTGTTCTACAGGCTGTGCATGGGCTCACTTTCGTTTTACGGACCAGGCACTCAGACTCAGACGCCTCATCAAAGTCAAAAACCGCTGCTGCCAAATCCATCGGCACTGTGCGATCTACATTGAATCTACATCTACGTCATGAGTTCATCACACTTGAGGTTAAGCGATAGGAGTTTTGCAGGTTATANTTGTTGCTGCAATTTGACGGCTTTCTACAACAGCACCGGAACGGACAGACGCAGGCACGATGAGAAACTGCAACAGACTGATCAAATTCCAAGGTGGCTCCCTTACAAAAGATGTCAGCCGGGAGAATCGGGATTCAAGCATCCTCTTCGCTGTGACAAATCCACCGAAATAATGTCCGATGCATTACCGACTCCACCGCGCTCTCGGCACAGGCACTGCCAGTGAACTCTGTAAAAAAGATTGACGGTCTCGTACTTACAGAATGTGCTGTCGCCCTGAAGCACATCAAGGAGTCGGCGTGCCCAGTCCCAGGTCTTCAGAGCATCCGGTGTACTTGAAGATTTTCTCCGCTTGCTGCCAGCGTCTGTTCTACAGGCTGTGCATGGGCTCACTTTCGTTTTACGGACCAGGCACTCAGACTCAGACGCCTCATCAAAGTCAAAAACCGCTGCTGCCAAATCCATCGGCACTGCGCGATCTACATTGAATCTACATCTACATCATGAGTTCATCACACTTGAGGTTAAGCGATAGGAGTCTTGCAGGTTATATAAAGATACACACAAGTGCATATTTCGGACATACGTACGCCTGCCCGAAATTTTTTTTGCCCGACATTCTAGACTCTAGACTCCATGTTCAAGGTCAACCTCGACAATCTCGTGACATAAGCAAGAGGGCATGCTGTCAGGATGCATCGCATGAGGTTTCAGTGTCAGACTCTGGCTTGCAACAGGCATTCCTGATTCCTAATGCTCACGTAGTCTCACCTGGGGTTCTGTTTTTTGCGCCGTTACCCTGTCAATACTACACCATTGCATCGCTCCAACAGTCAAGATCCGGCTGGCCACGTCAACACAGTCTTTTGACAGCGTGGTAATACCAAGTCAAGACCTTGCACGCTGCAGGCTGTAGCAACAGAAGCCCACACAACATCCAAAGACCAACCCCACATGTTTAATTAGGGCTACAACTACAATTGACGACAAGCTTCAACGTCTTCTGCAGTCCGCTTGCGTGAATAAAGCTGATGCACTCCCCAGAACCGCCGACCGCACATATCAACACCTCAGAATCCAGGTCTTGTTTGCATAGACCTTTCACTCCCGGCCATGCGCCGAACATGTGCTGATCAAGCGACGGTGAGCAGCCTGACGAACTTGCTCTCGAGGAACTCTAGCACACCACGCAGGCTCCCGCATGACTTCGAGCAGCACCGGTAGCAGGATTTCACAGACCGCACGATGCCCGTCAGTGCGGCATCGAGGCTCAAAGAAGGGCACGGGGACACTCTCGGGTTTCCCAGCATTGCCAGCATCAAGCTGGGACTCCCCATCAGCCGAGGGAACACTGCCAACGTCCTCGTTGGCATGTGACTCCTCCAACCCTTCTGGCGGAATCTGATCATCATCATCNGGTTTCCCAGCATTGCCAGCATCAAGCTGGGACTCCCCATCAGCCGAGGGAACACTGCCAACGTCCTCGTTGGCATGTGACTCCTCCAACCCTTCTGGCGGAATCTGATCATCATCATCTTGAGCATCGAAGATATTGCAATCCTCCAAGTCCTCTTCGCCAGACGAAACAACCATCAGAGGATCGCCAGAATTGCCGAGTTGAGACAAGACCTCGGGCGCGGCAGCGGTAGTTTTGCGACTCTTGCGTGGAGGAATGGAGTGTGCACGAGGTCGCCG
>BGNK01006024.1:921-28903 GCA_003297005.1 Symbiodinium sp. clade A Y106
CTCGGAGCAGCCCAAGCCATCGTGTAGTAGAGCACCGCAAGGACCACGAAGACACCGAAGATGGTGAAGCCACGCCGGTACAGCGAGAGAGCACTACGAAGCACAAGCCAAGGAGCACGCGGCAGTCCAAGCCATCCCGTAGTAGATCACCACAAGGGGCACGAAGTCGTCGAGGTAGATGAAGCCAGGAGCCAGTCGAAGTGGCCCCAGAGCAAACCATTTCCTTGAGAGCCGAAGTGGCCCAACAGCAGCATCAACACAGCAAGAGAGCGTCAAAAAGCACCGGCCAAAGAGCTCGAAGCAGCCCAAGCCATCTTGTAGAAGAGCACCGCCAGGATCAACACAGCAAGAGAGCGTCAAAGAGCACCGACCAAAGAGCTCGAAGCAGCCCCAGCCATCGTGTAGAAGAGCACTGCCAGGATCACGAAGGCGCCGAAGTTGGTGAAGCCACGCCGAGAAAGCGAGGGGGCACCAGGAAGCACCAGCCAAAGAGCTCGAGGCAGTCCAAGCCATCTCGCCGTAGGTCACCGCAAGAGGCACAAAGGCGACAAGGTAGTTGAAGACACGAGCCGGACAAAGTGGCCCCAAAGCAAACCTTCGCCAAGATTGCCGAAGAGGCCCAGCATCCGCACCAACGAAGCAAGAGGATGTCAAGGAGCACCAGCCATCGAGCTCAGAACNGCAAACCTTCGCCAAGATTGCCGAAGAGGCCCAGCATCCGCACCAACGAAGCAAGAGGATGTCAAGGAGCACCAGCCATCGAGCTCAGAACAGCCTACGCCATCATGTAGTAGAGCACCACAAGGACCGCGAAGACGGCGAAGAAGGTGAAGCCACGCCAGGAAAGCGAGAAGGCGCCCTGAAGCACAAGCCAAGGAGGCGGTCCATCAGGTTCAGTAGGGCCTCAGCTAGTGGCATTTCTCGTGCTTGGCGACGAAGTAGATGAAGCCGCGAGCCATCCAAGGGCACGAAGCAGTCGAGGCCACCATGTAGTAGAGTATCACGAGGAGCGCGAAGGCGATGAAGGCGCAAGCGGTCCACCCCTGCCACGTAGAAGTTGAAGAAGAAGAAGCCCACCCCAAATGTAGGACCCACCGGGCGTGAGGAAGCAGAGGGCANGGCACGAAGCAGTCGAGGCCACCATGTAGTAGAGCATCACGAGGAGCGCGAAGGCGATGAAGGCGCAAGCGGTCCACCCCTGCCACGTAGAAGTTGAAGAAGAAGAAGCCCACCCCAAACCTGCACGCTCGTCCTTGGGGAAATTTGCTCTAAGGACTCTTTTTTTTTGCACTTTGGGAAGAGTAACGCTCTTTTTTGTCCTTTGGCGGACTGGGTCCTTCAAGAAGACGACCCAGTAAGATAATTTCATCAAACCTGCAGGTTTACAATATGCGTCGGTTGTGTACAGTCCCGATGCAGTCCTTTATAGATGTGTCTCCGCTACCATCGCCGGCGCTTCTGTGCCCGAAACATGGACCTTTTATGACAAGTCAGCGCTGACAGAGATGAAATTTTGAGCATCGTCGCAAAACGGTTCGCGAGCTTTTGCTTGAGCCGGAAGAAGTTTCACGTACAGAGAAAAAAATGCAACACACATATATGTTTTATGATATATATGTCTATGCACAAACAACAGGTTGGCGACTGCAAGTTCTCTAGGGTTTGCTTTAGGGTTTTCTTGGTTTGAGGTTATCAGGGTGTTAATTTGCCTGTGTCTGTTGATGTTGAGGGCCTGAGTTCTTAGCGCTGAGGGTGTTGAGCGAGTCTCTTGAGTCTTGAGAGTCTTGAGGAGTCGTGGTTTAGGGTTTAGGGCTGAGGGTTGAGGGTCTGCAGGACAAAACCTTTCTCTCGCGCTCAGCGGGCCGCAAGCTTTGCGTTGTAGTGAAGCTGCCAGCGCTGCAACACACGTCGGGAGATCGTGTCCGAATGTACAGCTCCCTTCACAATCTTTGTGATCTGTCCCACATAATCCTCCTCTGTCCAGCACGAGCCCCAGCGTGGGTTTAATCTTGAAGAGAGCATTCTCAAGACCAGCTCGCAATGAAATTGGTGAAATTTGGGACGCATCTTGTATCGCGGCCTCGCTTCGTGCAGTGCTTGCTGAGCCAGGGCAGTATATGTCTCCACATAGACACGGCCTGCCCTTAGGCTCGATACCGTGCGAACACAAAAGAGTATGAGCAACACGAATCCCTGAAAAGCTTTCCCAAACCTATTGTGGCCGAGAATCTCGACAAGAGAGTTCGCCTCGCTGTCACTCAGCCACATAGAAGCTTGATCAAGAATGCCATTGTAACGGGTTACTGCCCATGCACATACAGCTTGTGCTTGCAAGCCCAGCAGATTCAGTTCCTCGAAACGCAGGGTTAACTGAACAGAACTCCGGAATCTTAGGGCTGTGTGGCGCTTAAACTCCCTAAACCCTAAACACCCTAAACCCTAAAGACCCTAAACCCAAACACCCTAAACCCGAAACCCAAAAAGTCCTAAAGCCTAAACCCAAAGCCCTAACACCCTAAACCAAAACAACCTAAACCCTANCCCTAAACACCCTAAACCCTAAAGACCCTAAACCCAAACACCCTAAACCCGAAACCCAAAAAGTCCTAAAGCCTAAACCCAAAGCCCTAACACCCTAAACCAAAACAACCTAAACCCTAGGGTTTAGGGTTTAGGGTTTCAGGAAAACCTTAAACACCACACAAATCGAAGAAAATAGGATGCGACATAAACTGCTCGGAAGGAACTCGCAGGCGCTGTGCCAGGTAAGAAAGCCTTAGCTAAGGTTGAAATATCGTAATGATAAACCTTTCCCTAACGTATATAGGCGGTTGTTGCCCCGAAATCCCGGTCTGATGTTATTTAGGGGTTTGGGTGGAAGTTTTGGGTCTGGAGACACCGACTTAATGTAGCCATGGAAAAGCCGAGATGCATCACGCGGTTTGCGTAGGCTTTTCCAAATCCCAGTGGAAAATCCAGACTTACGGCATCCACTGACAATTTCAGGAGACCTTCGCCACAAACAGAGGAATCTTCTTGACTAAGAAGGGTTTAGGGTTTAGGCATATCTATACACTCAGTTTAAAGCAGACCAGGATACTGAGGGTTTCGATGGTAGAGGGTCGGATTCCGTGTTCCACGCACCAGCGGTGCACATCAGCAGTCAAAGCTTCGAGCCGCTCATCGTACGTCGGCAAATGGTATAGCGCCGGCCACTTCTCCACGAGATCCATCACAATCGATGCTACAGCATCGCGGGCTGTACCCAGCCACAGAGCGTGCAAAAGGTCAGCGCACTCGCTCAACGGACTGAACCCACGGACCGTGCAAAGCCTGTGCTGCAAACATCCGAAAAGGATTTCGTTACGACCGGAGGGTGTGACTGATAGTAGTATCAGCTTTCACAAAATCTTCTAACTTTCCAGCTATGGGGCCAAATGTTCCCGACACCTGCGAATGGAACTCTTGAGTAGCAAGTTTGAGAATGCTGGGAGTCGTTCCTATTTGGATTGCAGGAAACTACACACCACAGTGTGCCAGCGAGCTGCGGCAACCTACTGAAAACGCATGTCCAAGATGCGTGTCTGTGCCGCTGCCGCGATATCAGTCGCATCGTTGAAGCGCTCTCTGCACGGATCCAGCCATGGTTTCTGCGCATTCGGTTGGGCAGAGGCGAAGCACCTTGGGCATATCAAATCGGCATTGTTGTAGTGCCTGTCCATACACAGCCATTCCCGCCGGAACTTCCAGTCGCCCTTATGCACAACCAAGTGCATAGACCAGCCGTCCGTAGAAGCATCGCCTGGCAAGTTGCATCTGTTGAGGCTCATTGCAAGGCTTTCCTGTAGCTTCTCCAGCGTGAGGTTTCTCCCGTCTTGGTGGACGAAGAGGTCCGACTTGATGACCTGTGCAACTGAAAACACAGCGAGGATTGCTCTTCGAGCCTTAATTAGGACCCGTCCGAGAGCATGTACATGGTAAACCTTTTTAAATCCACCGAGGTGCGCAAAAGGGATACTTCGACATCATGGCTGCATCGTGAACTGCCAAGGACGACCAGCTGAGGACCATTACGCTCTTCGCGCGCTTGCCGGTCCCCTCATCTCCATGTAAGGAGATCGCGATCGCTTTCTGTCTGCTTGCTTCAGGCCAGGACTGTACTGGATGGGACCTGGGATGACAGCGCTATGACTCGTGTGTTTCAAAAAAAAAGCTACCGACCTCAAACTTGCAAGAACACGCACTGAAAGCAAGAACACGAAGACATCAAAGTACTCGCAGACAAGGTGCGGCCCCCATTCTTCAGAGCGGGCCTGGTTCCAGAATTCACACCAGTTGACATCGCCACTCCTTAGCTCGCCAAAAACAAAGTACAATTCCAAACTTGTATCAGCTAGGAGTATGTGCACGTCCAGCGTCAAGCGGTCCACCATGCCGGCACGCACCATGCTTTGCAACATCTGGTGTGGCAGGTAGACTGGCCAGTTCACCCGTGCAGGAGGTGTCTCTTTGGCATGTCGAGATTTTTTCTTTGGTGCGACAACCCGCGCTTTTGCTCCCGCCTTCGCCAGACCCTGGCGAGCACGGAAGCTCCGAGAGCGGCGAGCTTGCGCCAACAATTTCTTGTTTGTTTTCAGATCCCTCACCAGCAAAGGCACGCCAGCGAGCGGACACTGCAGCAAAACCTCGTTTGGCTTCAAGGGCTGATGCGGCCGACTTCCGCAAACATCTTGGGAGCAATAAGCGGCAAACTAGGACCACAACACCAGAAAACAGCTGAGCTACATCCTTGCTTCTGTCCATGGCCCTGTGCAGCCGCTCTTCGATGTGCTGGGGTCTGGAACCAGACGCACCCAATGTTGCAGCCCACGCTGTGCCTGAGTCGCAACCGTGCTGCGTGTGTACGTGCATTTTGCCTGGGTGGTCGGACTTCTCTATAAGAATCTGCAGTATATAGGGGTGTGTCACATCTGCAGACGAAGTGCTAGATGATACATTGGCTTGTCCTGCTTCTGCCACAGCTGCATGAGAAACCGTCTGCACAATGGCAGCTGGCTGCCCCTGTCCCACTCGCAAGGCCAACTCACGAATGAGAGGTGACCTCTTCAAAGAAAATCTCGAACTCGAAGGTCGAGATGCTGATGGCTCATTGTTTTCGGCCAAGCGTTTTTGAAACCGCTTGATGCGCTGCAACATGGGACATGCATGCAGAGCAACACGGAAAAACTCTGCATGGCAAGATTCTTGGCACTACATTCCCGAGAGTTTCAGTGGTGAGCGGGATTGTTTCTTGTAGCATATCCGAAGACTGCATACGAAGAGTCTACGCGCAGATGGGGCTATCTATGGTTCGCTGGGTTGCTAGCATACCAAGACGAAAGGCCTAAGGGGATACAAAAACTCCTGTGAGGTTGACGGTTTCAGGGTCACGGCATCATAGGTTTGGGGGTTGCAAGTTGCGGCTGGGCTCTATTCGCTGGGTTGCGAGCATACCAAGACGAAAGGCCTAAGGGGATACAAAAACTCCTGTAGGTTCGAGGCCTGAGGTTGACGGTTTCAGGGTCACGGCATCATAGGTTTGGGGGTTGCAAGTTGCGGCTGGGCTCTATTCCACATCTGTACTGTACGACAACAGCTTCGCAAGCAAGGAGGATAGTGTGCAGATGAAAGCAATGCGACTGCTACTGCTGCAACTTCACACTGTCGCATCAGCACGCTAGCACGTGGTTTTGTGGGCAGTCTGTCTTTGTCGGCAGGATTCCCCTTGAAATTGCCAGTGGACTGGCGAAGTGGCGAAAAACGACATCCGGATACTCCTCGCTGGCACCCACGAACGACTTCAAGTTCTAGGTGGATGATCTTGCAGGAGTTTCCAAGCCCGGGTGCAAAGGTGCACATGCATATACCTTTGGTTGCGTAACCGTAACCCTAGACTCGTATAGGAACCTTATCACTATAGATAGGAAACCTGAGTATTTTACCCTCGTTCTGGAACCCCCACCTTAGAAACCCTGAAACCCCATAAACCCTGATATCTCTTATGTGCACCAATAGCACCGGCCCGAGGTTGCAGAGCTCACACCTGCTGCTCCGCGGGCTTCGCCTTGCGCTTCGGCTGCGACTCGCGGCGTTCTGCCTGGATCCTTGGTGGACAAGGAGAGGGAGAGAGAGAGAGAGAGAGAGAGAGAGAGAGCGCGCGAGAGCGTCAGAGAGAGAGTCGAGAGAGAGAGAGAGAGCGCGCGAGAGCGTCAGAGAGAGAGTCGAGAGAGAGAGAGAGAGTGAGTGAGAGAAAGTGAGTGTGAGAGTGAGAGTGAGAGTCAGTGTGAGAGCCAGAACGGATTAGGGTTTAGGGTTTAGGGTAAAGTTTAGGGTTTAGGGTTTAGGGTTCAGGGTTTACCCTCTTGCAGTCAGAGCTCAAGCTCTGGGCGGTCTTCTGGTGCTTCTTCCAGGCTTCCACGAATGGGGTGACCTCGCGATTTCGTTTCATGCGTTAGTCAGGCAAGAGATACACGAGCATCGGGAGCAGTCAAAAGCCAAGCAGCATTCAGCAGAATCATCTGCACATCAGAGGCCTGTGGTGCAGTCCCCAATTGCTGCAACTTCTTGCGTCCATCCGTGATGCCCGCAATAGCCGCGTTGATGAAATTGATGAGCTGCTCCTGGCTCTCCAGAGGCTCCAACCTGAGTCTGCACCATTAACACAGGAGTCGCATTGATTCGGTTTCAGTCAATGGCAGACACGGAACTCTGCGGTCAGTCGGACCGCCAGCCCCGACGCGGCCGTGGCCGCACTGATCCAGGACTTGACGAAAGCATTGACGCCCTCTTGCGAGGACTCNGGTTTCAGTCAATGGCAGACACGGAACTCTGCGGTCAGTCGGACCGCCAGCCCCGACGCGGCCGTGGCCGCACTGATCCAGGACTTGACGAAAGCATTGACGCCCTCTTGCGAGGACTCCATAATGTGCACCTCCATGTCGCTGCCCTCGGTCATGAATTTAGGATACCACATTTAAAGAGAGAAGCCTGGAGTCAATCAGCAGAGTCTCTACTGCCGCCCAGTCGCAGCGGGTTTCGGCGCTCGTGCCTTTTTCTTGGGCTGGGGATCATCTGCTCCGTCTGCTTCCGTTTTAATGCCCGGCTGTGCTGCCTTGCTCTTGGTTTTTGCTGCAGGCAGAGGCGGGGTTGTGTCGGGAGTTCCAATTGGAGGAACAGACTGCTGCTTCCCGAAAGGGTTGTGGCTCATCATGCTCGCCACGCTGACCGCGTAGGCGGGATCCAGGCCCATGGACATGGCGATCTCGTCCTCGGATGAATTGAAGAGGTTCCCTGCTCTATATTAACACATGCAATTACTATGCACTTGACATGCAGCAGATCCACGAATCACGAGGCCGAGTCTCCAGAGTTCTCGTCGTGACACTGCGGGCCTGAGCATCCCACCAGAGAAAAGTCTCCACATCAGGATCATTCCTGTCGGTCGACGTCCTGCGGCCACGCACGTGTATATAGTATGTACGTTTGCACGTGCATGCACGCGTCGAGTCCATGCCGGGTCCCTCGGGGCTCAGCCCGTCGTCGAAGGACGAAGGCGGTGGCCGCATCTACATTGTTATGGTGCAGCTCCAAGATCTTCGCCCATGGATAATACTTTCCTTGGAAATCCGAGCATGTGTGATGTGTTTGCAACTACAATGCATGTATTCATGTTACACAGTGTGTTTGTTCCGGTATTTGTACGTCTGCACGCATGTTTCAGGTACAGTCGTCATACACTACATGAGCAAACAGACAAAGACACACGGGCACACCAACACATGCAAATAGTTAGCTTAGACAAATATATGCATTCTCGTGGCCCGCGTCTCGGTCTTCCTCTTCCTTCTGGCGGCTGAACCGCATAACGGCTTCTATGGCCATGCCATTGCCTGCAGCAGATGGTATTTGGCACAAAACACAACGTGAGGGCTGCACAGGCTGAAAGCATACCGAACTCTCTTGACTCTTGAATCTACCCGAGACCCTCAACCTACTCAGACATATATCTCAGCCAAAGAACAGCCGGCTTTCACGAACTGACTAAACACGGACAGTCGACGATCTCCGCCGTTCCTTACGTTGCAAACTGCACTCTGCAAGGATGTTGTAGTGATTGTACTGCACAGGAATGTGTAGAATGCTGTTTCTGCCGGTTTTGAGACAAAGGCTGCCAGACCGTGCGCAGTTCGTTGGCCCACTCGTTCCTCTCACAGAAACGTCGATAGGCTGCCCATTCAGTGGGATGTGTGCTGCTGTTGCAGACACTGTCCTGCCGTTGCAGTTGCGTTGTCTGTGACGGGGTTACTGGTTGCACGGGAGCCTTCGGCGGAGGGCCACAGCTGGGTGCTGCTTTGGCAGGTGCTGTGAGCGCAAGGGCGAGCTCGCCACCTGGTGTCGGCATGTTCAGAGATGGCGGGGCCGTCACAGCAGATGGCATCATGGGATGCGGTGGGGCAGGGATTGGCATCGTCGGAGCATTTGTAGCAGACGCTGCAGCAGTGGTGTCTGCGGTTGCTGCCGGCAGTGACAGCTCCTGGGCACCAGGCTCAGAAACCATCGTAGCAGGGCTTGCCTTAGGGGCAGCTGCAGGTGCGGTTGCTGGCAGCAGCGCCAGCTGCAGATCGGCACCGGCCTTGGGCTCGGCACCACGCGGAAAAAATTTGGTGGCAGCACTTGGAGCCGCAAAAAAATTGCAGGCACGGTTGCTGGCGGCACTGCCAGCTGCAGATGGGCACTGGGATCAGAGACCCAGTGTTGATTCAAGGCAGGGTGGTCCGGCTGCATTTTCTGCAGTTTCTGAGTCATCAGCTGCAACATGAGGGCCAATTGATCTGCATTTGCCTCGGGCTGCGTAATAGCATCAGGGGCAGCATCACTGGAGTCCACATCCATCTCTGCAAGACCATTGCCCTGGCCGTCTTCCATGTGCGTATCACCGTCAGGCAGTGTCGCTGCGTCCAAGCTGTCTGCCTGGGTGGCAAGGGAATCTGGCATCGCCGTGCTGTCGCGCTTGTCAGGGCTTTGAGCAAGGTTGTCTGTTGGAGCCGCCACCTCGGAAGCGATCGTGGCCCGGTCAGGTTGCTTCTCTGTTTGCACCAGCACTGCCTGAAGAGGGGTGCCGCAGCTAAAGCAAAGATTGCCACCCATGTCAATCTGCTCCTCGCTGTAGACGATGCTGCAACGAGCACACAGTCCGAGACGGCCATTGTGGGCTGGGCTTGCAACTGCAACGGCTGGGGCTGTTGCCTGGGACGTCGCTTCAGGAACCGCTGGAGCTGGAACTGCTGCTGAAACGGCTGGGGCTATTGCCGGGGACGTCGCTTCAGGAACGACTGGCGGAACTGTTGCTGCAACGTCTGGGGCTGTTGCCTGGGACGTCGCTTCAGGAACCGCTGGAGCTGGAACTGTTCCTGCAAAGGCTGTGGCTGTTGCCGGGGACGTCGCTTCAGGAACGACTGGCGGAACTGTTGCTGCAACGTCTGGGGCTGTTGCCGGGGACGTCGCTTCAGGAACCGCTGGAGCTGGAACTGTTGCTGCAAAGGCTGTGGCTGTTGCCGGGGACGTCGCTTCAGGAACCGCTGGAGCTGGAACTGTTCCTGCAAAGGCTGGGGCTGTTGCCGGGGACGTCGCTTCAGGAACCGCTGGAGCCGGAACTGCTGTTGCAACGGCTGGGGCTGTTGCCGGGGACGTCGCTTCAGGAACCACTGGAGCCGGAAGTGTTGCTGCAACTGTTGGGGCTGGTGCCCGGGCAGTGGGCGCAGAAGCCTGGTTGTCAAGCGGAAGAAGAGGCGGTGCTGCAGCTAGGGGTGCAGCTGGCGAAGCCTGGTTCTGAAGAGGGACCGCAGTCCCAGCCAAAGTTGTGCTTGTTGCAGGGTTTGCTGTCGCACTCGTCCCTGTCCAAACCAGGTTAGGAGCCGTACCCTTTGCTGTAGAAGAAGCAGAAACCTGGCGCAAAGCCGGAGGTGTTGCTGGCGAAGCCGGTGCTGCTGGTGGTGCTGGAGCAGTTGGTGCTGGGGCTGTGGGTGCGGGCAGTGTCCCCGCCCAAAGTGGTGCTGCTGCTAGGCGTGCCGGAGCTGCGGCCAGAGCAGCTGTTGGTGTCGGGGTCAAAACCGGGGTTCCAGCCAGGAGGAGGCCTGCCGGAGCTCTACCTGGTGCTGTGGCCTGAAGCAGAGCAGCTGTTGCTGGTGACGCCGCTGCGAAAAAAGCAGGTGTTGCCAGGTTCGGGACAGGCAGTGTCGCCGAAAGCGTCTTTGGAACCGGTACTGCCCCTGCCAGAGTTGCAGCTGGTGCTGGAGAACCGGGCGCCGAAAGCAACTTCGGAGCAACACCAACGTGGTTCTGAAGCGGGACCGCTGCTGCCGAAGCCGCTCCTGGTGCGGAGGCTGGTGCCGAAGCCTGGTTCTGAAGAGGCACTGCGGCGGTCAAAGGCACTGCTGCGCCTGCTGCTGCTTGGTTTCCAGGCAGAAGTGTGGCAGAAGACTCCTCAGAGAACACCAGAGCGCCCGGTCTGCGCAGTGCAGGGACGTTGTCACCCCCACTGGTAGCGGAGGGCTCAAGGCACTCACTGCTCTTGTAACGCTGCCAGAAGTTGACATACTTCCTCTTCTCTTCCTCCGACAGCTCAGGGATGGCAAAATCCTCCTCCTGTACAGGTCGCGGGCCACATAGAGAATGCATGTCTTTATTTAATAGAAGGGAAACATGCATACATGCATACAAGTGATGACGTGGTGTCTCCACATGCACTCCACATCGTGCTCGCCATATAAGTATTCTGTGTATACAGACACCAAGCACCGCGTCTCCAGGATTGGGCCTTGAACTGCACCGTCTTCGGTGGGGAAGCTGTCGGCTTCCGGGCTCCTGCAGGAGCCTTCTTGTTCGCCTGCTCCACGGCGGCAGAGGCGCCAGCGGGCCCCAAGGTCTGGCAGGGCAGGCTTGCTGGCAGTATCGTTGTTATCAAGGCTTGAGGTCTAGGGTTTCGGGCGATTCCAGGCTGAGGGGGTAATTCATACACAAGCATGCATGTTACTAGTTCAATTGTCTGACAGCCCAGACCCTCAGCACGGCACTTGCTCCCGTCGTGTTGCTCTCAGCAAAGGATGCAGCGTGAGTGATTGTCGAAGGGTTTCGAGCAATCGAGTCGAAGTCGTCTGAGAGACTCTTCTTCACAGCGTCGTCCTGGGTTTTGACCGAGCCTGGAGTGCCTGTCGCTGGAGAGGCTGCCACAGAACTTCCCGACGCTGGCGGAGGCGAGGGTGTTGCAGGGGTAGAGGAGGAAGGCAGCGCACCAGGGCTCTTATTGGAAGGCTGCAAAGAAGCCCTCAGTTTCATACCGGCTGGATTCGGGCTCAGGGGATACTGTTATTCTTTAGTATGGGGAGGGGGGGGGGGGGGGGGGGAGGGGGGGGGTGGTGGAAAGGTTTCACCCCGGGGGGGGGCGGGCGGGCCTTGCTCCTCTCGTGCCCTTCGGGGGACACGGGCTGCACGCGACNGGGGGGGGGGGAGGGCGAAGCGTGGCGATGTTGCAATGATTCAACCCGGTGGCAGGCGCTGCTGCACTTGCTCCTGCTGCTCACTCGTGAGGCCAAGCGCAGCCAAGCACATTGACGAATCTATTTCCATCGCCAGTGCCTAGGAGCAGCATGTCCCATGCATTCCTAGATTTAGCCTACATATTATATGGCTTTTAATATTATGGGACCCTCGGGTCACTGTTAACACATTGACCATTCTCAGGCTAGCAACACCCGCGTTGGCAGGGAGTTTCGGCTGGGTCTCGTTTTTTTTCTTCTCCTTCTTCTCCGCTTTCTTACCCATGGCACGATCTATAAAGGCCTTGAATCACAAATGCAACCTGCATGGAAGCACAGTTTGCCCCATGACTCGCTTTGCCGCAATGAGTTGCAGCACAAGACAAGGATACTCAGGTGATTTGTATGCACAGCAGCACCATACAAGGCAAGGCATCGGAGCACGGAGTTCGGTGTTGCTTGTCGTTTGGAAAATCCGAAAGCACAGTTTGCCCCATGCACGCTATGTGTTGCACTACAACGAAGCACTGTTCTTGTTTTTTTCAAGCATCAGACACTAGCAGGCAAAGCTTGCCAGCAGAGTGTCCGGTTTTTTTTAATAATACCGCAGATCCTGAAGCACAGTTTGCCCCAGGACACGGTGTGTTTTGCAACACAACACAGCGATTCTAAGGCTTCATGTGCTAAAACATTGCAGGATTCGTATGGCAGCGAAGCAAACGAAAANCAGATCCTGAAGCACAGTTTGCCCCAGGACACGGTGTGTTTTGCAACACAACACAGCGATTCTAAGGCTTCATGTGCTAAAACATTGCAGGATTCGTATGGCAGCGAAGCAAACGAAAAAAATCACAATTTTTTTTAATGTGTTTTGTTTGAAAGCACAGTTTTCTCCCCTAAGTACAGTTTACCCCCGCGCTTTTACGCATTTTTACGCATTTTTACGCGGATTTACGCTTTTTTTGTTTCCAATTTTTTTTGTNCAGATCCTGAAGCACAGTTTGCCCCAGGACACGGTGTGTTTTGCAACACAACACAGCGATTCTAAGGCTTCATGTGCTAAAACATTGCAGGATTCGTATGGCAGCGAAGCAAACGAAAACAAAAAATCACAATTTTTTTTTAAATGTGTTTTGTTTGAAAGCACAGTTTTCTCCCCTAAGTACAGTTTACCCCCGCGCTTTTACGCATTTTTACGCATTTTTACGCGGATTTACGCTTTTTTTGTTTCCAATTTTTTTTGTNAATGTGTTTTGTTTGAAAGCACAGTTTTCTCCCCTAAGTACAGTTTACCCCCGCGCTTTTACGCATTTTTACGCATTTTTACGCGGATTTACGCTTTTTTTGTTTCCAATTTTTTTTGTTTTTTTGTTGTTTTGTTTGGTTTGTTTTTTGTTTTTGTTGTTCCCGATTCTTGTCGTTGATGTTTTGTTTGAGTTTCGTCACGCCGCGTTGATATGTTGTTCTGTCATGACCATTTCTGTCCGTGTCGCATTTGTGTTTGCTTGTATTTTGTGTGATTGCTTGCGCTTTGCTCGTATTTGTCCCTGCACAAGCAGCCACTGTTTGCCACAGGTGCGTTTGTCGCTGCACAAGCATGCTGTCCGGGTCGGCACCACTCGCATTTCGGCACCACGGAAGAGCAACGGAAGCACCATCGGTGTTCTGCATTAGACATCAAGCATGAACATGCAAGTGGCAAGCTCACCTGGGCTTAGATTCCTTTTCCATGCAGGCTTTCCCCAGCCCTAGCAGCACTTAAAGGGCCCCATGCTTCTGGATTTCTTCCTTGACCTATGGAAAATCCGCAGGCCACGCCGGCGGCAGCTGCAATCGTCCTGAAGCTTTCATCCACCGCACGACTTCGAGCAGCTCAGCCTCGGATAGTTCCACCGCGGAGCTGGCTTATAAGCAGGTTGGGCTATGTTTAGAGCTAGGAGCCTGTTCCATCCAATCAATCGGAGCTGACATCAGCAACGCGATATTGGCAGTTTCGTCGTAATCGGCTTCTCCATTCTCGAACATGCTAGGCAGCACGTTCTGGTTCAACGCACGACAAGCATGGCATTCCTTCCAGCGATACAGTAGTTTTGGCGCAGGTGATTTCGAAACCCAGGGTCCAAAATAGCAATGTTATAGCCCCTTAAGGTAGGATTGAGCCTTGAAGCACCGGCTGTGGGCCCAGCTTTTCAACCGAAGCTTGTGGGAATGAGAAGCAGCAGGGGTTTAGGTTGTGAGATCCAATTGAGGTTGTTGGCCTATGCTCGGGTATAGGGCTTCGGTGTGTTGTTTGGGTGTTTCGGGGCTGTGGTTTGGGTTTGGGTCTTCGTGTTTATAGTAGGCTTGGGGGTTTAGGGCTAGCGTTAGAGTGTTTTCAGATGGCTTCAGGGCTTTAGGGTGGAGCAGTCTTCGGTTTTGTGGTGGAACTTTGGAGACTTTACGGTTTAAGGTCCCTCCAGGGCTTTAGGGCGCAGGGGTTTCGATAAGGATTGCCAGGGGCTTGCCATGGCCCCCTGACTTCCCCCTCATCACATAGATCATCTAGCCGTATATAGACCTCACGGCATTTAAAACGTCCTTCTACAACCCTCAATGCCAAAGTGAAACTGTTAAACCCTTGAAGCCGAAGAACCGCAGCCACCCAAGAAAATTAAACCTTGAGCCTTCAACCAGCAGAGCTGTCGGTTTTCGGGGATCATAGTTGAAGCCTTAAGGGNAAAGTGAAACTGTTAAACCCTTGAAGCCGAAGAACCGCAGCCACCCAAGAAAATTAAACCTTGAGCCTTCAACCAGCAGAGCTGTCGGTTTTCGGGGATCATAGTTGAAGCCTTAAGGGTTTAAGGGCTTGAGGATTGGGATTTGGGTGTTGTGCAAACACTGCAGACATAACATGGTTTCTGTTGGAGAATCACACAGAATGGCCTGGCGCTGCTGATCGTCGCAGCGCTCGGCCCACNTTAAGGGCTTGAGGATTGGGATTTGGGTGTTGTGCAAACACTGCAGACATAACATGGTTTCTGTTGGAGAATCACACAGAATGGCCTGGCGCTGCTGATCGTCGCAGCGCTCGGCCCACGAGTGGAGCACGGCTTCGGCGAACTCCGGGGTGTATTCCCTGCAAGAGCTGCTATATGGAGGACTCTACATTCGAAGCAGACACATAGTCATAGTCCGTGGATGTGTGTCGAAAATACTGGTATCTTGCTGCTCTGAGCGAGTGACACGTATTACAAGCCGACCCTGAAACTGCATCCCAGGGGCTGAGTGGCTTTCACCAGCGGCGGAATGCCGGTGACCCTCTTCTTTCCAGCAGCCTGGGCAGCTAGGAGGGTCGGGCGGGGATGATGATGTTCTTTGATTTAATCGTAGGATGTGTCGTACAGGTCTCTTAATTCGCAGACTAGTGACATCAACCTTCCTCTTCACGATCGCTTTCTTCGCCCTTTTTTTGGCACTGGCCTTGGACGCGGCCTTCCTGTCTTGCTCTGCCCAAAGCTGACAACGTCTCGAGACATCCTGCCGGAGAGCCGAATCAAGATCTAGAGTCTGGGGTGCAGGATCCAGGGGTTTGGCACTTGTAGCGTAGAGTTGCATGACAGTCCTGGAAGCACAAAAGGTTGGAAAAGAGCCAGCTCGGTTTGCGGGTCTCAGCTCCGAAGGCAGCCATGACGAGGTTGTACCTGTAAACCTCAGCTGTATGCATTAAATCCATTAAGAGCATGTGAGTTCAATTCGCGCGTATATAGAGGCACTTAATTGTCATGCCATTGTATCCCGGAAACAGGCATGCTGGCGTACATCTCCTTGAAGATCCGGAGCGAAGCTAAGCCGCCAGTCGTATGGTGTTGGGGTTGTTCGAGCAGGAATGTAACACCCATGGCACAGGCCAGGTATATGAACAGTACGCTCCTGCACGCTTGTCACCGGAAACTGCAACACTAAACACGAAACTTTCAAGAAGAGCAAAGCAGACGAACCCCGTCCGAACGGCCAATAAGTTGCCCATGCGGACCGCAGGAGATTGCGGAAGGCCTTCTGGAAGCATGACGCAGCGACCAGTGACGGAGCTGCATAAGAAGCAGAAGGAAGAACCTCAATTACAGGAATGGGACCGGGTGTAGTTAAGTCGTATTACAGTTAGGGAACATTCGGTCTTTGTCTGCTTGTACGGGCTCCCACCCCACCCCACCCCACAAGCCACATTCCCGAAAGTAAGCAAACAGCCCCCAGCATCATGAGCATCAGCTGGATCGGGGCGCTCCCCAAATCGAAGAGCGTAAGCAACTAGCCCCCACCAGAACCGAGCATCAGCCGGGTCCTGCCGGCTCCATGGCACGATTTTCCTTTTTCCAGCAAAAAGGGAAAACGAACTATTGCATGCTCAGTCTTCAGTTGATGGGGTTTATTACGGACAGCTACGCTTGTTTCTGGCGCTTGCTGGGCCTGCAAGGCTTTCGAAAACGATTTGGTTTTGGGTCTTGTTTGAGAGAGGCGTCCGTGTTGCATGGAGGCCCATATAGAAAAACAGAGCTCAAGCATGGAGTGACAGCTAGAAACAGGATCCGGAAAAAACCCTTAACAGTGTACAGCAGTCCTATAGTCCTAAATCTCCGACAAGCTCGGAAACACCTTCAAATAAAGGGAATCAAGGAAGGCTGCCCTGAAACACCCCCGACGACACCCGTCAGAGCAACGCAGTTTCGAAACCATGCGTAGCGACGGTCTAGGAATGCAAGCAGCGCGTGTGATCGGACACTTCGACTGGCAGGCAGAATAATAGGTGACATTTAGAGAGTGCATTGTGTGCGTCATGCAAGGGAATGCAAAATGAGGATACAATCTCGGACTCAGTTTGCACGTCTGTCTATAGAAGCACCGTGCATGCCCTATGAAATCCAACTTCTCCGTGAGATCAAGAAACAGTATGTCTGCGGCCAGACATGTCGGTGCAACACGTAGCAAGCACCGACCATTAAGGTTTCATCATGCGGGCTGCGATAACGGATGACCATATGTTGAGTCAATCATCAAGGAGATCTATTGTGGCAGTACTGGTAGCGAGCACCTGAACATGGACAGTGTGCATAGACCGGCCAACCCGCCCATATTCGCATCGAGTGAATACTGTCACAATTAAGACACCGCAAGCCTGGCTTCATTCGATCTCAATCATCACATCTCAGATCGATGCCCCATGTATGTGTGTCCGATCGGTGAAGGCTGGTCAATCTTTAAGGGTCAACCGCGTAGGGGTTGAATCCAGTTAAAAAATGAATCGCATCGTCTTCTTACAGATTGCGGCACCCGGTCAGGACGAGCAATATGGCTGCATCAACGCAAAGTAGGTCTTGTGATACTTGCTCGGCCACCGCAGTAGCTCGATGCCTACATGCCGGACAGCGCATCCTCGTTGAAGCTAATTTTGTGGCGAGCATACACCCAAACATAGGATGGAGATATGATGCGAACAGCAAAACTACAAACCAACTTCTTCAACACCAAGAGTAATAGCTTTGAAACCTGTACTGTAGCAATACTTGCAATCTTGCCATGCTTTCCTCCCTATACACGCTCGAAGCTCCACACTACTTGGAGGTTCAGGGGTAGTTAAAAGTAGGGTTATAAGTAGGGCAACTATACATATAACCCATATTAGGTTTTTTAACCCTACTTATAACTACCCCTGAACCTCCAAGTAGGGTACATGGATTGGTGTTTCTTTGTAGAGTGACCAAGGCCGTGGCTGCAGGAGCTTATTGTGGATTTCCTGTTCTACTTCAAGGCCCACGTTTCGGTATCTCTGCGTACATACGATAATCCAAGCAAGACTGCTTTGTTCCTAGGCAAGCTGCGTAGCGGCAAACCCGACATCCGCCGACCCTGCTTCCGGAATTGAAGTCCAAATCAGTACGTCATATATGACTCCCTATAAATCGGTATGTCATGACTCCCAAGAGAGAAGCTTGAAGACCGCCCCATAATAACAGAGGCTATTCTTAGAACCTGAATTTGAAGGCCGCCAGCTCAGGGTTGATCAAGCTTCAGTGCAAACTTCTCAATGTTAAAGCCAAAGCATATCGCACAATGTTATTATCAGCTCCCAGACCTCAAGCTTGAATACCATCGCACCAGAGTTGCTGCATTGATTAAGTATAGCTTGAACGGCGGGAGGCGTCGGCTGGGTGTATAAAGCTTCAGACGAAAGACCGCACGCTAGTCCCTCCAACCTTATATGCACGTAACCCAAAACACCCAACTCGAAATTCCCACAAACTTCTGAACCTTAATTGGAGAGAACAAGGAACAAGCAGTTAATTGCCTTTGCAACAAGAAGGACAGCGGCAACCTTTGGAACCAAGAGGATTAAATTAAGAAGCAGACAAGAGGCACACAGGAGCAAGCACGCAAAGGCCACCAGCACGAAGCCTCCTGATATACAGGAGGGCCAATCTGGATGGCAGACAGCGGACGCGAGGCAAAGGAGTCACTTATGCGAGAACTGATTGCAAACTAATCGTGCTGCCTGGCTTCAAAAACCCCCATGGTTTCGATATGTCGTTCGTGTCGGATAGCGCATTGTCCACTTTCCTGGCCCGATACCCTCGTTGCTGTGCAGCGTCGTAGATCGCCTCGTGGCCGGGTGGGCTGCTGCATGGAGTGGGTGCTTCTGGGTTGCTTATTTGTTTCAGTCCAGCACAGCAGGAAGCACGGGATTGTTCATGCGCCGTGTGGCGCCAATACCAGCAAAGATCTCCACGACATCGAGATCTCCAAGACTCTTGTCCTTGGACACGCAGGTATTGCCAGGCTTATGACGTGTTCCATTTTTGCGTGTTGTTGTTGTTGCTGCTGTGCTGCAAACAAGAAGCGAAGTCACTCATGTAGCTCATGAGGAACAGGATGGCAATCAGAGCACGAGGTGCCCCAGCATCCAGAAGCTTCTGAACACATGGTCTCGCCGCCATGTCCGGAAAGATGGCGCTGTAGCGCCGATGTCAAGACACAAACACAGAGCTACACAAAATTGTTTGAAGACATAGAAATTTCCTAGCGTCCCCAAACTTTCTCATTGCACCTGGATGCGCAAGCAGTACGTTGCACCCCCACACGAAACCCCACAGAAGATCAGAATTTCTCTAAATGCGGAACACATGATAAGCTCGCATGGTCCGTGCATTCAAGACAGTCGGGCTTGCACTCCGGATACGCCCAGGCATGCAGAGCAAATCTGCATGTTTCTTCTCCCTGCAGGCTCCCTGTAGCAGGAAGAGGCATCGTAGCACGGATGGTCACAGGCAGTCACACCCTGTCGCGCCAAGCAGAAACTGTGTGGCATGACATGCACTATATAGTACTGCAGTACAAAATATTTCCCGGCAACAGGTTCCGTGCTACATCACACCCCTCATGTCAGCATGAAAAATAAGCCAACATGTTGGTACCATGGCCGATCTTCTGTGCAGGCACAAGACGCTCATCCGTAACGGCGGCGCTTGCGCTCATCCTCCGGAATGGAATCCAGCATCACCCTGGGCCAAGGACTCCGACATGCAACACGAGATTTCAGGATCGCACACGTCACAGGAGAAAGTGAAGCAAGGGGAGTTTTCGCTTTAAAAACAGGGTGCGCTTGTCAGATCGCGCATGAACAAGCATACCCGTTAAAGATTGTATGGCCAAGATTCGCCCTGATCTGGGAATGCTTCCAGAGCTTCACAGCTTCCTGAAGAACAGTGGTGGGAATCTGTGGACAGTGTCTGAAGCAAGTGGAACGCGAGCACGGGACGAAACTGGCGAGAAGTTGACTCAAAGCTGGAATCTGACATGTATGGTCGCATGCGGCGAAGAGACCATGTGTTTGATGCCTCTGGACCTCGCTTTCCTGCAGGAGAGCGGGGAATCACGAAACAACCCATCAAGCCAAACGCAATAACTGGATCTCGATAACATGGCAACAAGCTGAAGACAAGAGGCTCCAAGAAGGCCATGTACACACTGAACAGCGGGCCCTTATGCGGATCGTAGCTTCGCTTGGACGCCTGATTCTGTGTCGCATCTTCCTGGGCAGCGAAATGATGAGATGCAGAAACTCAGAACATGGTCAGCATTGTCGGTGTGTGACACATACAAAGGACATCATCTTCGGCCTCCTCGCCCTCTCCATCTTCGTGGTTTCCCGGAATCGGCTCACCGTTTGCCTAAGCTGTCTTAGGAAAGAAAACGTACACATAGGCACCTCATGCACGGCAGACTCACTGGAAAAAAATCACATGGACCAGGCAACACTTGCCACACTTCGCGGTGGAATCAGCGGCTCGCCAAGCTCGCCAGCGTCATCTGTTGCAGTGGTTGTTTCCACTTGGTTTGGGTTGGGTGATGGGCTATGTATTGGAAGACATGTTGCATAGATCATCTACTGCCTTAAAACGTGACAGCGCTTATCTCCGAGCTCCTGCCTGCAGCCACGGGAGCTGAAGAAAGCACACCGCCTTCGCCAATAGTCCATTGGCCTGCCGTCTCGCTCTATCTACATCCATCTCTCTCGCTCTCTCTCGCTCTCTCGCTCTCGCTCTGTCTCTCTCTCTCTCTTGAATCGAGCATCACAGTGGCTGTGTCACTACGTATCTATAATACATACTGAGAGACTCGTGTCATCAGGCATAAAGTTGGGTCACTATGTTCCTTAGCGGGGAGGTTTAAATTTGATTCCTGGGTTTGACAATGTCGCGAGAAACATTCCATCCATGTACCGGTGGACAGACAACACCCTTGGTTTTGCTTCCAGAGGACATGCTCCGTCTGCTCCGTCGGACTTATGCCGGGAGTCATTGCATGAAATTTTGTCGTATTCGGGATCACGAGGACACAAGAACCTCAACAGCTAAAGACCCATGAAGCCGTTCTGAGTTAGAATTCTTGGGAGAGCAAGTTCATAAAAGCTTGTATCCCGGAATCAAGCTAAGCTGGGGCGACCTCAGATGATCTCGAATGTCCTCCTCGTACTTCACAGGACTCCGTTAGGCAAAAAGCACCGCTGCTTAATCCATAGTGTCCAAGTTAATGTCTGTAGTCTGGGGTCCCAGATCACCGAGACCATGGGCAGCAGAATGCGAGCGAAGCAAATCGAGGCGCTGGTGCACGTCGCTGAAAGACTCCACCAAGTCACCCTCAAAGGACTCTAGACGTGAATGCAAAGAGCACACTTCACTCGATACTCTCTCCAGCCATGACCGCAATCTCGATATCTCGGACGACATGACATTCAGCTGTTCTACCGCTGTGGTGACGACGACCCAGAGCGCACTTAGCTTCTCAGCTTCCGTGGCATTATAAGCGGCGGGGATCTCTGCACGGGCCATCTACCGACAACTGAGGCTCGAGCTGTCACTTCTTCGATTGAACATGCAAAAGAACTCCCCGATCTGGCGCTTGCCGTCTTTCTTAGTCCCTTTCTATCTATCTATTATCTCTCTCTCTCTCTCTGTCCATCGACATGAAAGAAATATTTACAACACTTCTTCGCCCGCTTCTGAAAACACCAGAATGCTACATTGTTGTGCACAGATCTGAGGCAAGCCGAAGGCAAACAAGCGTAGCAACAACATGCGACGGCGTGCAGTCACAATAAGGCCTCCCTTGTGAGATCATGCTTGCCACTTGCACAGATTCCCGTGAAAGGACACTGACTTCAGCCCCCCAGCAGACACGTTAGCTCAATGTCCTGCTGTCATACGCTCCGGGCAGAGCGCGGTGGCCGAAAGGGGCTGCTTCAGCACAGCAAGACATGATCGGCCCCAGACACGGCCAGAGTCTGTGCGGGGTGGCATTTAAAGAGCCCGTGCCATGCCTCCGCTAGGTCAGGCCAATATTCGCGGCAGGCAGAACACGCAGAGCTACATCCACGACAACACGAAAGCAACGCCTGCAGGCACACCCCAAACGCACAGATAAACGACCAGGACCGCTGCAGGCGCAGCACCCTCAACCGCTTCCTTGCATGAGACGAACACATCCGGATCCGGTGCCGACAGCAACAGCCCAAAAACCCAGGTCACGGCTACAGAGTCAGGAGAAGCGAACACCAAAGTTATACAATTTCATGGTAACCCGGAACTGAGAAGTGTAACTTATGTATAGGAAATGGCCTGCGCCTGGCTCCGACTCGGAAGCTCGCGAGGTCGTCGAGGGAAGTCCTGCCCGGATGTTTTGCGCACTAAAATCATTGGTGAAGGCGTACCCACAATAATATTGCAAGCTATATAGTCATCACACGAATTCAAACGAAACGGCGTCTCCTGAACAACACATCCGAAACATGTCATGATTTCGTCTCCTTCAGAGCCAGGCACCGGCGCAACCGGCGGCTCCGAAGCCTCGGATTCTCGTCAGCCGCTCCTCCCCGAGTAACTCATGAATTCTTCGCAGACCGCAAAGAAAAGTACAAACGATCGATGGTCATGACTCTGTGTGCCTTCACCTCGTTGATTCAACACGACCTCCTTGAAGTGTTTTTTCTGTTGCAACCGATAATCAAGCCAAGGTGGATGTAGATGAATGGCCCCGAGGACAGCCCCCAAACAGCTAGGAGGAGGACCATCCGGAATAGTACCTTTCGGTCCTGGAAAAAACGGCAGTGTCTCCATCTCATCCGGATTCACTACAGGCGGTCGGACTCCTTGCATGCGACATGATATCCAGGTAGACATGATGTTTACAGACATATATAATCTTAGACCGCGTCCTGCTGGAACTGCTGGTGCTCCATCGGCGACAGGCTCTTCGAGTGAAGTACCACTGTTGTCACGCTCGAACTTCTTCTTGAGCAAGACGTCGCCACATGCGTCCTGGCGGTGTGTACCATGTATATACATGTGTATGATATGTGTACACAGGTACATATACACATGTAGATGAACTGACTTTAAAGCCGTCCTTCAAGCGTTGCAACCAATCTTTGCGAGCCTTCTTACTCTTCTTCGTCTCGCGGATGACAGCCAAACCCTCACGCAAACAGAGGATCCATGCATGCATGGTTTCGAGATCATCGCTTAACTCTCGCACATTAACCTGAGGTGCCACTGAGTTGCCATGGACTTCAGCAGGCCTGCTTGGACGTGTGCCAAGTCTTCTTTGAAACCCTGCTCGGCCTGGAACAGACAATCTATAGGAGAGGAACAGTTCTGAACCTGCCGAATGAAAACAGATATATGTACCCGCTCGATCCTCAGCAACATATAGTCACCTCAATCGATGCAGCCACGGGTCGTAAAGAGAAGCCAGGCACCCATGGATATTGTCGACAGTAAGCATCTGTCCAAAGCACGTGGCCACTTTCAAAAGCCTCGGTTTAAAACTCGAAAACTTAGACCGCCATTCTGCATACCACACGTATGTTTAGGATAGACACGAGATGAGCACCTTCTCATTCGCACAGAGGATTTTATTCCGTGACTCCGCATCCATCGAATCCAGATAATCGTGCCGCAAATCGTCGGCAAGCTCGATATCCAGAAAGCGATCCTGTATATGGAGCGAACGCAAACTAGGATCGACTACACGAAAACGTATCCGCATATATGCAGTGAGTATACACACTGTCCTGCGGGCACTCTGGACGGTCCGCGCCCCAACAGTCCACGAGCTCACGCTCATGAAGCGAAGAAGCAAAACCGTTGCTTTTCGACCGCACCATGGCCCGTTCCGTCAATATGGCACATAGCTTTACCATGTACCAGCACTACGGCAGCGGAGAATAAGGAAAGCAGCACTTTCGAAAGCCAGTCATGCATGCAAAAGAACGAACACTCCACAGCTTCGAAGATATGGCTTTAATTCATGAATGAAGCTGCAAGTCGCACGAGGCGTTGCAAAGCTACGCACACAGCACATATCGGAAATATAACCCTCTTAACTCTTAAGTATTATAGGCGGGGGGAAGTTCACACCGTTTATCGAGCTTGTTATTGTTGGAATTCGCAGTCGCCAACCTCTTGTGTTTTAGAAAAAGAAACAGCAGACACGCAAACCACAGGCAAACCCTAGTTACACCAAACGAGAAAAAGACATTCACTGTATCATTTGCATAAGTTCCGATCTGTAAGTGCAGTTTCTACATATCAAAACACAGTTTGCCCCCAAAGGACACTTTTCCCAAAGAGCAAAATCCACATAACGCTGTTTTTTGCCCAAAGGACAAATTTGCCCCTGGGTACTGTTTTTCCCAAAGGACAGGCCTGCAGGTAGAAGGGTTAGCGAGTCTGCTGAGACTCGGGACTCACCTACTTCCGATGCTAGAACATCTGTTGATATCTCAGTGAATGTTGGAACCACAGATGTTGCCAAGGAGGTGCTGCGTGAAGTCGCACGAGGGTCGTCCGATGGATTTCGTCCACCCTCTCCTCCACCACTTCCACCTCCTATTGACTCAGCGCCCGATAGTCGCTTTACTTCCAAGAAAGTTGAGGTAGGTAGTCGTGAAGGCCGCTTTCCAACCAGAGAGGTAGGAACTCAGACTGATTTCTACCAAGGTTTGTCTTACACGCAGATGTGTGATCTACATCTGTTAACCACCAGTAGCAGATCATCGGGTGCTATTCATATTTTCCCGAACTGCCATGCTTTGAGGAATGTTGCTGGTGTTCAGGATCGAATGTTTTGTAGGTACTGCATTACCGAAGCAAGACAGGGATTCTGATTTGTGGACTCCCTCTAGTTTGGGAGGTGAGTCCAAGGAGGAGTGTAGAATCCCTTCCTTTAAAAGGCAAGGTAGAGTCCACTCTCCCGTGTTTGAAATGTAAATGACGCATACCGAAGCCATGAGGTTCGGACGGGCCAGAGGCCCAAAGACAGCAGTCAANTGTAGAATCCCTTCCTTTAAAAGGCAAGGTAGAGTCCACTCTCCCGTGTTTGAAATGTAAATGACGCATACCGAAGCCATGAGGTTCGGACGGGCCAGAGGCCCAAAGACAGCAGTCAACGTGCACTGAGCATTAGTAGCACGGAGTGCACTTGAGTTTCTAACACGTTGCTGTTCGGTGAAAAGGCGTGATCAGTAGCAGCCGTAAGCCCATGGTGAGCTCCTGCATACAGCTGGATTCTTGGTGATCAAGGTTCATGGCAGCTGTTACTGAGCAAGGAAACCCAAATTCGAATGATCTTCCCAGGGAGGATCAACANAGCCGTAAGCCCATGGTGAGCTCCTGCATACAGCTGGATTCTTGGTGATCAAGGTTCATGGCAGCTGTTACTGAGCAAGGAAACCCAAATTCGAATGATCTTCCCAGGGAGGATCAACAGGTTATGAGTAGCCCAAACCGGGCCGGTGCGTCTGGTGAACAGACTGGGCCCCGGACATCGATGACGAACGGTGTCGCGGGTGGATCCAGAGGACCTTTAGACCTTGATGATGAGGTTTCAATGAATCCTGGTTTGGCGGGAAGTCAATCGGGAACTTCTGGCCCTTCTACTTCCACGACTCGACCGGTGGATCAGGTTACTACGTCAAGGGAAGGGACAGGGCATTTTTTATCTTCGACCTTAGCTGGATTGATGGATGGAAGGAATGGGTTGGGGAACCGGAATACATCTATGGGAGGACCCCCTGAAGCTGATGCCATGGAAAGGGAGGAGTCACGAGGCAATGAGCCGGGCTCCTTCTTCAATGGTGTCATGAGGGGATTAGCAGGAGTATCTGCCACCAGAAATTATGTTCCTCCTCGACCTCCTCCTGCTCCTCAACCAGGCCCGAAGGTATCTACGCAAGAAGTGGATGGTTATCTGTCTGCGAATTCGGTAAGCCCGGGTGATCCTAGACCGCCATCAACGGAGCCATGTATTCCTCCGACTCCGCTGTTTGACCAAAGGACCTGGGATAGACTGAGTGGTACGCAGGCTGATGCACCACATCTGTATCGGCAGGACGGAGCACAGGCATCAGCGGGCCGAGCCTCGTCCACCCCGTCTAGTGACATACAAGCTGAAGTGCGAAGACAACTATCTGAGTATATGGCTATGCATGAGGAAGAGAGTAGCAGGTTACGTAGACAAGTAGAAGCCTTAGCTTACGAGAATCGTGAGCTGAGAATTAGGGCTGAGAGAGCTCATGTAAAGGAGTCCTCACATGGATTTGAGGGTCCGGGGTTTTCCGGTCTTGGGTGGTTGGGAAGAGGCCTGGGTTCCTTTTTGAGTGGAAGTAAGGCATCTCCTTCTCAACCCTCGGTGGATTTAGGGTTTCAAAGGGCAATGAGTCCTCCTCGACCACCACCTCCTCCTACTGCAAGTTTGGATTTCAGCAGTGGGGGGCAACCTGTGCGGGACCCGGATCCCAGGATGAGTCCAGGTGTTCCTACTCCGAGACANGCAATGAGTCCTCCTCGACCACCACCTCCTCCTACTGCAAGTTTGGATTTCAGCAGTGGGGGGCAACCTGTGCGGGACCCGGATCCCAGGATGAGTCCAGGTGTTCCTACTCCGAGACACGAGCTACCGGTCCAGTGGACCCTGCAGTTTGATTCTCTCCCCTCAGTACCTATCGCAGCAGCCAAGCCTCCGGTAGCATCCTCAACCGCGAATCCGCAGGCACAGGCTACCAGCTTGGACCCATTGAGCGTTGTGCTAACCGGCATGGCCCAGTTGCAAGGAGTGGTTTCTGAGCTTGCGTCCACTCCGAAGGCCGGAGGGAAGTCAGAGGTGATAAAACCGGGGGTGGCAGCCTTGCCCGAGTTGCCCTATCCTGGCACTGAGGCATGCCTGGAGTTCTCAGATTGGCTCCATAACAGTAGACCGGCGCTAGCTGATGTAAGTGATACCTCAGAGGAGTTATGGGAGTTAGTGGTTCAGGAAGCAGGAGTGTGGTACTCGGAGTATCTTCGCAGGAGCCCGCTAGAAAGATTGACCATGAAACCATCACCCTCAGCAACCCTACTGCAAGTGAAATGGGCGAGAGTATCTAGACGCATAGAGACCATGGTCATAGCCTGTGCACCTGCACCGATACGAGATGAGCTGAGCGCGGCTCGTGTTTCAGGCTTAATGCCAGTCCTCTGTCGCCTTTATACAATATATGCCCCAGGAGGCTTGTCTGAGAGGGAAATTGGATTACGCCAGTTGCAGGATCCACCGGTTGCCAATGGGGTCAAGGAGGCGGTTTCCCTGCTAAGGAAATGGCAAAGATGGGGGATGCGTATGCGTGAGTTAGGGGGTGTCTTACCAGACAGTGCTCTAAGGGTAAAAGCTCTGGAAAAGATCACGAAGCAGGTGCTTTTGTCATATCCAGACATAGGGTTTAGGATTAACCTTACCCGCGCAGCCCTCCAGATCGATACTGTCCCTGATGATGCAAAGGTAGATCAGCTGCATGCTCAACTTTTGACCGAGCTTGAGACTGTTAGCCACCGGGCAACTAAGGACTCTGATAGGTCTAGGGATCAGGGTCCTGGGGTCACTCCGAAGGTTAAGGGTGTGGAAAATTTCACTCGAGCGACGAGGCGCTGGGCTGAGCCCGGTTTGGTTAGGGTGAAACAAGGTGGAAAGGGGAGTCTCCTCACCCTGCCTCCTAGTCCTCTTTGGGACGGCGAGGTCTCTAAACCAAGTCCGACATCAGGCGATGCCTCCGAAGAGAGCAGCACCATCGGCACAGACCGGTTGAGCTCACCTGCCTACGGCAGCTACGCGGTGAAGCAGTTAGGGGAGTCACCTCACCCAAGCTTGCTACAGCTGCAAGGGACAGTAGGGGAGACAACTCACCCTGAGGACTGAAGGCATGACCAAATTGGCACGTTGAATTAGAGCAACCTGGCGGAAAAANGTAGGGGAGACAACTCACCCTGAGGACTGAAGGCATGACCAAATTGGCACGTTGAATTAGAGCAACCTGGCGGAAAAACTTCACCAGCAGCTGTTGCTAGGCATGCAACCCTGGTGGCTGGGGGAGTCACCTCACCCTACACCCAGGAAGCGCGACCACTCTCTAAGGGAGTCTCCTCACCTTAGCCAAGACTTAGGCCGGGGTCTCAGGCCTTGGAATGGGCACGAGCCTCCAGACCACTTCATCTTCGTTGTCGTTCCAGGGAGACTCCGAAGGAACGTATAAGGCCGGCTTATAGGTCAAAGGCAGATAAGTAATGAGGCCTATGTTCTNAAGTGACCCGGGGCTGCGGTCGATGGGCTCGACCTTCTGGAAAAAGGCCCCAAAGGCTGTGAAGGCCCTGCCCGGAAGGGGACCATTGGCCTCGAGAGTCACCTGGATCTCCCCCTTGACGGACGGTCGAGGAACATACTGGAAGTCCCTGACCAGCGTCTCGAACCAGCGGTATTCATCCAAACAACTCTCCGGCGGGCCTAGTTTCAGTACCTGGTGGCCAGCGCCCGGACCCAGGTCATCCGGCACCTCCAGGGTAATGCGGGATCCG
>BGNK01006025.1:2190-13892 GCA_003297005.1 Symbiodinium sp. clade A Y106
TATTGGGCTGGGCGGTTGAGAGTGTGGGGCCAGGCAATTCGCCAAGGGACTTCCTTTCGTCTTGCCGAAGTGCACCACGCAATATGTCAACTTCGCGACCTGTGCTCGGACTCCGGGTTTAGGGCTTGGCGGTCCCCGTCTTGTCCTAAAAGTTGCAGAAACAAATTTCAAAGCCGAAGGCACGGGAAGGAAGGCAAGCACGACAACCAGCTTGGCCGGTTGCACACAGCGAATTCTGAGTTGACGGCGCAATTGCTCCAGAACAGTGTGACTGCCTGACGGGTAGTACGAATACCAGCGTTAGTAGCAGCAGCGATAGCATTTACAGGAGCAGGAACAGTTTGACGAGGAGAAGGAATAGGAGTAGGAGCAACTAAGAGTAGCAGCAGTGGTAGTCGTCGTGGCAGGAGCAGTCGCAGTAATCTGGGTAGTCGTCGTAGCCGTAGTAGTAGTCGTAGTAGTAGTAGTAGTAGTGGTGGTAGTAGTAGTAGTACTGTAGTACTGTAGTTGTACTGTAGTAGTACTGTAGTAGTACTATAGTCGTGCTATAGTAGTACTGTAGTAAGATCGTCATCGTCCTCCTCCTCCTCCTTATCTCTATTCGTCGTGTCGTAGTGTCGTAGTCGTAGTACTACTGCTACATGCTACTGCTACTGCTACTGGTGCTGCTACTGCTACTGCCACTGCCCCTGCCCCTGCCCCTGCTCCTGCTCGTGCTCCTACTCCTACTCCTACCACCACTAACACTGCCACTACCACTACGACTAATCATAATCATGAGAATAATAAGAATAATAATAACAATAATACTATAGCAATAGTAATGATAAGAATACTCAAGGCAACACTAATAATAATGTTTGTAGCACGTATGACTTATGCTCGAACGATGTTGCATCAGCTATGGCAGCATCAGTAGTGTTGTTATGGGTACTACGGATACAACCAATCATTTTGAAGCCAGGCTTTCGGCGAATCGTAGCGACAAGAAAAGAAATCGTATGCGCATCCCTCATCCCTGGAACTGGAACCGGTCGCAGTTGGCAGAAATAGACCGGGNATCATTTTGAAGCCAGGCTTTCGGCGAATCGTAGCGACAAGAAAAGAAATCGTATGCGCATCCCTCATCCCTGGAACTGGAACCGGTCGCAGTTGGCAGAAATAGACCGGGCCTTTCTCCTGGCCAGTCGGGCCCTTGCGATGCAACAGAGCGGCCTGGCATGCGGCAGCGAGACATACACTTCCACACCACGACACTTGTAAAGATGACATGAGCCCCGTGACAATATGATCGACGTGATTTTCGCTTCCTCTTGAAGACTCACAATCACATCTCTATCAGAGTGCCCCTAGAAGGTTTGCAGAGGTTCACCCTTGGGGCCGGCCTTGCTCCGAAGCTCGCTACCCACCTTCCTGCGCTTCGGCAGTAAATTCAAGGCGCACGGATGAAGAGGAGAGAAGGATGGAGGAAGGGAGAGACAGCGAGAGAGAGAGAGAGTGAGAGTGAGAGAGTGAGCGAGAGAGAGAGACAGAGAGAGAGAGAGAGACGGAGAGAGAGAGAGCGAGAGAGAGAGAGAGAGAGAGACGGAGAGAGAGAGAGCGAGCGAAGAACCAGAGCGAACCAGCGCGAACCAGAAAGCGAGAGAGAGCGAGCGAAGAGAGAAAGAATGACAGAGAGAGGGGGGGAGAGGGAGAGAGAAAGGCGGAGGGAGAGACACGAGCCTGGCCTTATCTCCTCCTCAATGGCCTTCCGCTGGTTGGAGAGTTTCAGCCTTTCGAGTTACAAGGCACCGGCTTTAGCGGTTAGCAGCACTCTACACTAGGTCGCTGGTCCCTGGTTCCCCAATCCCAAAAAGGAGACCGGACCTGGAAAAGCAGACTTTTTCACAGCAAGGACAGGACAAGTTCCCGGCCGGTCCGCTTGCAGCTTCACATTCAGCCGCTTCTGCTGATCCACCTAACACTTTCTTGCCGAGTGTCAGGCCGTTTAGGGTTTTGAGCAACTGCGAATGTACTTCCATCTTGTCGGTAGTCGAGGCGTGCAAAAACATGGTGATACTGATGCTGCTGCTGCTCCTCCTCCTGCTGCTGACGACCGCTGTTACCACTGCTAGCACTGCTACAGCGACTCGGACTTCGACAACAGCGACAACTTCCATTTATTATTGCCTGTGCAGCTGCTGCTGCTGCCGCTGCTCGGTTGCTGTTGCTTCTACCGTATTGGATCAGTCGTATCACTGTGAAACTGACTCTCGATTTATCGTTACTGTCCTAGCCAGCGCTGCTAGCAGCCTTACCAGCGCTGCCGGTGTTGCCCGCTCAAGCTTTGTTGTCATTAGCTTTCCCACCGGTATCATCACTGCGACGACTATCACTACTAGGATGACCGTCAGAAGCTGCAGACGCAACACTGGCCAAACTTCGATTCTTCGGTCAAGCTGTTTAATACCGATGGTGATGAGGATGAGGAGTTTGTTGGTGAGGATCGTTACATTGTTTCACTTGAGTGTTATTCAGACGGGCTGGCCTCCATTTTCACCTTCTGAAGCCGTTCCTCTATCTCCGGCCGCACTGCACTCTGGGCATTCTCGGCCTTGCGCTGGACCTTTGCTTCAGGCTTTAGGTTGTAGGGCTTGGGAGTTTGGGCTGTCTGTTCAGGGGTCTCACTCGTCATGGATGTATGCTTTCGGGTTCGAGGCTTGAGAGTGTCAGGGCCGGATCATGAGCATGGCATTCCAAATCAATCGCGGTCGAAATGGAACTGTAATCACTCCAAGAACCGAGAAAGGGCAGATACGAGAGGACCTCAAAGCATGAGTAAGCGCCTCGCCTTTTTATACGAAGTTCATGCGTTATATACACATATACATATGTACATGTATACATATACATATGTATATATATATGCACACATGCATGTATGTATGTATGTATGTACGTACGTATGTATGTATGTAGGTATGTATGATTATGTATGTATGTGTTATGCATGTACGTGCATACGTAGGTTTGTAGCTGTGAACATATCTATGGTTGTATGTAGGTTAGTCTGTATGTAACTGTATATATGATATGTATGTATATAGATATATTACAAGATATATGGTATATGAGACGATGTGATCTGGCGTGGTAGGACAGGGTATGATGTGGGTTGACATGGTGTGATATGACATGTTATGATAATGTGAGATATGACATGACATGATATGATATGGTATGAAGTGATATGATATAATGTGACATGGTATGACATGATGTGACACGGCCTGCTATTTCATGAGATTGGTTGACATGATACGACACGGTATGGTGTGGTATGGAATGGTATGGTATGACATGATGCGACATGACATGACATGACATCACATGATATGATATCATATCATATGATGTGAATTGACATGATATGTCGGTGTGTGCACATATATTATGTATACGAATTTATGCACGTACACATGTCATGTATCATGTGCAGTGCATCATTTGTAATTTTAAGTTACATCCTGCCGTATTCGTGTGAGACAGATGTGGAAGAATGAGTATCCATCTGTTCCCACCTCGGCTGCATGCTCCAGCCCTTCGCTGACACGCTGCAGTTGCTGCAGCTCCTGTCCCGGGTTCGGGGGTTTGGAGTCTAGAGAGTTTGGGACTCGTTGCTTCACTGGATCTTGGAGCCTGAGATTGCTTCCCGAACCTCTGAAGAAGTTGGCCCTTTTCCCGTGATGCCCTTGAACCCGAACAGCTGAAGCTCCGCTTCCCACACTTGGACGCTCCTTCCGTCGCTCTGCGAGGAGGTTGTACAGCCTCGGACAGGCTGCGCAAGCAAAGGCTAGGGATTGGAGTAGGAAAGCGTTGGCGTTGCCAGGAGCGGCTTTGCGGGCCATGATCCGATCTCGACTAACTATGAAGTGCCGGGTACAGTCATGCGTCCACCGCGAGCTCCCCAAGTCTGGGCACTTCGTGGAAGGTCCGTCGAAGGTCTGTGTCTGATATATATATATATATATATATATATATATATCATATATATATATATACATATATATATAGAGGTTAGAAAGAGCAAAAGCCACAGCCCTCCTCAGTCCACGGGGCCTTCGGCATCCCCTCTCGCCACACGCTGTCTGATCGTCCTAAGATCATAAGGACCCTTAAGGCGTAGGGGGGAGGGGGGTAGGGGGCCTTTAGTCTGACTGCTGAGCCCCCCTTCAAAACCTTCTTGACTGTTCAACCTCCTCAACAACAAAACCCCCTGCCATGTCCAATGTGCTAGCTATCAGGAGTGCCAAAACCTTGATATAGGGGTCCCCTATTATACTTATAGTATAACATACCCCAAAAATCTATTCTAATTTGAGGAGCCGACTCCATGGGGTCCTTGTCCCGGGCGTCCCAGGGGTTCGACATCTGGCCTCGAGTCGTTCGTTCGCGGAGCCTTTGAGCTGAAATCCTGCACCCCCTGCAGCCCAGAAGCTGTGCCGGTCCCGGGACTCCAGCTCCTGGCTTCGGATCTTCGGAAATTTTGGGGATTTCCCGTGTGGCACCGTGAACTGCAGATGACTGCATCTGCGTACGGAGCCTGGCCTGCCGCATGCGCTTGATTTCACGCCGGTACCACTCTGCCTGGTCTCGGAAGGTACAGGCGCTTGCGAAACCGAGGCCAGGAAAACATCCACTGTTCGAGCTCCAGTGCCACAGCAATGCTTCAGCCCGGCGTACACCCCCGACCCGCCTTTTCCAATGCCTCTTCAAGCTCCCGCTCGCGCTCAGCGCGCCGGGGATGCGGAGGCCTCGCGGAGGGCTTCATGGTCAGCACGTACGTGCTTGGCACGCTTTGTGTTAAGTCAGGCTCATTCCGCCCCTTCCCGGAGGTTTCAAGTCAAGTGCGAAGTTCAAGCTTATCAGGCTGAGGTTTAAAGTTGAGCGGAAGCTGCAGAGCATCGCAGAGTCAATGGATGAAGAGCAGTGCGATTGGCCAGGGCTCAAGGTTTCATGGGTCCTGCAGCCGTCACTTGACAACCTGACAATCGGCGGGGGAGGGATGGCATCTATCGAGTCCATTAGATGCTGCGGCAGAGCCTGGGTACAAGGAGATGTCGGGGGCCCTTTACTTCACATTACACTGCTTGACTCCCCAAAAGTCCTAAACCCTGCACAACCTGAAGAACACCCAACCTTAGGACTGAAGCCGACTCTCCGCTTCCCCATGCAGGGCGTGGGCCGTGGTGCGAGCGGCTTGTTCGCAGCATCACCGTGCAAAAGAAGCCGGGCCTTTGAGCTGATCTGAACAAAATGATCTTGGGTAACTTCTGATTGGAGACCTTCCTATTTACTCTACAATTGTTAATTTCAGCTTGTGGCATTCTTATCGCGGATGCTACGTCGACAGCGCCTGCGTCGACGACGACGAAGACGGGATGACAGGGGTGTTGGTACTGCTACCAGTACTGCTGCTTTCTACCCCTACGATCAGGAGCTCCAAAGGCCCCCACGCGCTGCACCAGCTGCTCGATCTCTGACCGGAGGCGCGTAGCCTCTGCCTGTGGGCGGTCGGCACCCAGTCCCGTAGCTGGGAATCAGCTTCAAGACATTATTCGGCTGGGTTTGGTACAGGAATTGTCTGTAATAGTTGGTGGATTTCTCATAACCACTGCTAGGACCGTTGCCGAGAACCATGCGGCAACGCAAGGACGCTTCCGTCTCTAACTGGGACTTATATCGTAACCCTTGGCAATTCAATGCTCGTCGATAGAACATGTAGCAGCTCGATGCAGCATACATACATACATACATATTACGTACATACATACATGCATGCATGCATGCATGCATGCATACATGCATGCATACCCGCATACATAGCCGCATAGACATAGACATATTCCGACACATACACATACACATCATAACACATCATTTACATGCATGGATAGGATGCTGCCTGGTGCCTCTCAGCCGCCTCTGCGTTCGCCATCGCAGGCCCGAAGGCAGACCTTGGAGCCAAAAAGCCAAACAGGGCTTTGGGAGTAGGGACCTGGGGTTAATTACGGCAGTGGCCGTACCAGCAGCAGTAGCAGCAGTAGATGTTTACATTGCGCATTGATGTTCTGGGGAGGCACCGCACCCAGCTTCAACCAGGGGAGAGCCACCACACAGCAGGCAACTGAAACGCACGGTGTCGTGCTCACCTGATACCCTGCTGCCTGAAACATTTCATCCAAAACCTTATCAAAGGGCTGAAACCCCAAGACCTGACACTTCCGTCAACAAAAACCTTGTGAGAGGAAGTTGAGGGCTTCCAGGGGCTTTTGCAGCGGGACGACCTGTCTTCTTTGTGGCATGCTCACTAACTACGTACCAAGACTCTCCATCCACCGACAACTGTCCAAGAGGGGTATGCGAAACCGAGCCCTTTTGTTGGCACAGCTTGCTCTGGTTGTTGCTCCTTTTGTTCCTTTTCGTTTGCGGGCATCTGCAGGTCGCTAGTCCATCGACGTCCTACGCAGGCGAATACATGAAGTCAGCTATGGTCTTCCAGCATGCTAAGCCTAAGCGCCATCAACACATATCAGAAATCATCTTCTGAGTTTTGCGGCCCCATCTCTGACAGCCTCCAGACACTGGCCATCTCAGGCGCGGACCAAAAGACACATGCTCCTGGCCCCTTACAGCCAACCAGTGCTTGTGGTAGGGTGAAGAGATCGTGGCTTCAGGATCCACTTCTAGCAACCTATCGTTTACAGCGAAGCTGTGTCTGTAGGGTAGCAGTACTTCCCATATTGGTGAAAAAAGCCATGGGCGCGCATGCCCATAATGTAACATGCGGGCCTCGTATCCACACCGTGCCATGAACATCAGCTTGGGCCATCACAGGCAACGAACACTTCCATGGTTTGTCTGCGAACAGAGAAGCGGGGGGAACAGGCTATGACAGGAACGGGACAACGACTGCCAAGAAACAACAAAAACACCTGAGAGAGACAGAGAGAGAGAGAGAGGGGATGACGATGATTATGGTGGTGGTGATCATGATGATGATGGTGCCGCTGATGCTGCCGATGGTGATGTCGATGGCGATGGCGATAATGATGATGGTGATGTGGCCGTCATAACCATAATCATCATCATCGTCATCATACCATCCGGCTTTGCCACGTGTGAATGGTGTGTGCTCGGGGGCACCATCCCAAGGTTTCTTACGGACGGTAGTGGAAAGCACCGAGCCGAAAGTAAAGTCCAACTACAGAGATCCCTACAACCGAAGACCTCTCATGCTAAAGACCACTGAAGCCTCAAACTCGGACAAGCCTGTCTATCGATATCTATCTTTGTACAAATAGCACAGATAGACTAAGATAGACGTAGTTGTATGTATGTATGTATGTATGTATGTATGTATGCACCGACGTGTGTATGTGGGTATGTATGTGCATACATCCGGACAGCTGTATAAAGCTATGTATATCTGCATGTATATGCATGTATATGCAGATGTATATGTATCTGTGCATGTACGCATGTACATACGCATGTACATATGAATGCATGTATGTATGTATGCATGTGCATAAGTATGCATGCATGTATGTGAGTATGCATGTATGCATGCATGCATGCATGCATGCATGCATGCATGCATGGATGTATGTATGTATGTGTGCATGTGTTTCTGTCAAATTGTACGTACATTTACCTGTACATGTGTATACTTGCATGTCATATCTATGTACCGACGTACGTACATACATATGCATGTATGTACGTACCTACATATGTGTGCATGTTCTGTAATTACACACGTCGTACATATGTATGCATGTATGTCATGTATGTACATACGTACGTATACATGTATGCATGTACGTATGTATGTACGTACGTAGGTAGGTATGTACATCTATGTGTCCGCGTGTACGTGTCTGTGTGTGTGTGATCGGGCTGTCGTGAAAAACTACCACCTGACGTACTGCAGCATGTATTCTATGCTACTGCAGATGTACATATACAGATTTAGATGTAAATATAGTTATCATACATCGGAGTATTATGAACCTTTGACTAACCTCGAGGGGCCCTTTTGGTCTTCCCTCGCAGCTGCGACCTCCTCTAGCGGGACTTCAGATCGCAGTGCCGTCAGGCTCAGCCTTTTCGCTTGGCCTCTCCGATAAAGCCCGTCAGGGGTTGCGGGCTGAAGGATTTCGCGGGTTAAGGCAGGGGTTTAGGGGTTTTGGGGTGGTGTTCAGATTTAAGCATGGGCATGGAGCCATCAAGCTTGGGTGGTCAAGTCCAGACGAAGCCCAAAAACTGTGAAAAGACTCGGCCAGAAAAACGTTGTGACGTCGTCACCATGTAAGCAGCCAGCAAGCCCTATCTGGAGTACCAGGGTATAGTAGTAGCAGTAGTTAGTAGCTAGCAGTAGTAATAGTAGTAGTAGTAGTAGCAGTAGTCGCAGTAGCAGTAGCAGCAACAGCAGTCGTGGTGGCAGGAGTAGTAAAGAAGTAGTGGTAGGAGGAGGAAGCGGAGGACGAGCAGTAGCCGTAGCACTAGCAGTAGTGGTAGCAATAGCAGTAGCAGCAGTGGTAGCATGTGTTAGTGGAAGTGGTAGTGCTAGCGCGGGCAGTGGTGGTGGTAGTAGTAGCTGCAGCGGTACTTAGTAGTAGTAGTAGTAGTAGTAGTAGTAGTGGTAGTGGTAGTGGTAGTAGTAGTAGTAGTAGTAGAAGTAGTAGTAGTAGTAGTAGTAGTAGTAGTAGCTGTCGTCGTCGTAACGTCGTCGCAGCAGCAGGAGTAGTGGTGGTAGTAGTAGTAGTAGCAGCAGTAGCAGTAGCTGTAGTCGCAGCAGCAGTAGCAGCAGCAGCAGTAGCTGTCGTCGTCGTAGTAGAAGCAGCAGCAGCAGCTGTAGTCGTAGTGGCGGTGGCCGTGGAAGTGGTAGTGATATGGCCGTGGCTGTGGCTGCTGCAGTGCTAGTGGTGATGGTATTGGTGATGGTAGCGGTAGTGGTCGTGGTGGTCGTCGTCGTAGCAGTAGTAGTTGTTGTAGTTGCTGCTGTTGCTGCTAGTACGAGTAGGAGAAGGAGTGAGAGTAGTAGTACCAGTGTCGGCTGGGGTGGTTATGGTGCAGTATCGTATTCGTCGTCGTTGTGGTCAACGTAGCAGCTCTGCAAAGCAACAGTACAATCAGCCAAACTGGCGAGTCGTGGTGGTAGACCTACTCAGAGCAAAGAACTGGAATCACAGGCAGGGGCAGCATGGAGTCCGTCCGCGTAACCAAACTAAACATCGTAAGGTCTAACGTCTAACCTTCTAAGTGCGGAAACCCACAAGTCCATTCCTCGAATAAGCGCCCTAGGGACGCACAGTGCATGAGCCTGCTCGTTCTCTTGCATCATGGCGTCCTACATGGGCGCTAGAGTCACTAGCTCCAAAGGGCCGGAATATCAGCGTAATATAGGGGCCTTAATAATTAGAACAAGGTTTTGGGGCCCATTATACTATAACTATGATAAGGAACCCCAAAACATTGTTTAGGCCTCTATAGTATGAGAGGGTTTGGCTGCAAGCTCCGGAAAACAAGACAGGAAGTCGACGACTCGCCTTCGCCAGCGTATCGCGAAGGCTTCAGAAGATCCGTTCACAAAGAGAGCTTAGGGTTTAGGGGTTCGGGTTCATAAGGAGAGCTTAGGAATTATTCGTTGGCTTTCGTTTCGGGGGTTGTAGTGTAGTTTTCACAATAATTGTAATGTCACAGGGCAGTCCAACTTCCGGATTCCAGAACGATCGAAATTTCATAAGGAGCCTCAGCTGGTAAGGGATCGGGGGTAGGGGACTATGAATCCTTCATTAAGCCTGACTACTGAATCCTTATCAGGAGTATTAAGGCCAACTACCCCCTCCCCTGAGGGTCCTTATGAAAACTTCTCACTCGCGGCAATAAGTTCAGGGACAAGGTGTCGCAACGGAAGGTCGGTGCCCGACCGGTTTCTTCTCGGGCTTAATGCTTCAAGATTCAAGGCTCAGTTGCAACCTTGACGGCCGCTGCCCTGACAAGGAACAGCTCGCCGAACCTGCTCGGAGATGTGGTGGAGCACTGCCCTCTTGCTCGACTCCTGCAGTTCGTGGTGTTGCCATCTGGACCATCGAAGACCGCTGTTGCTACTGAACACTCAACCGTATGAAGAACTACCATTATAGTCCAATGCCATCTGCAACCGCCCGGCCCTATCTTCTCTCCACACCTATCCGGAATCTGCCCATGTAAAGCCCCTGCTTCACCTGAAGCTCTCCGCTGATCAGGATCTCGTCCAGAATATAGTACGCCTGCCCATCCGGCGGCCGAAGAGTACCGAAGATCTCTAGGGACTCTAGGGACTCGATTTTTGGGGACTCCAGGGACTCTGGGTCCGATTGCAACCCGGAGAAACTATGGCAGTAGAGGGGCCTTGCTGATGAGAATACGGATTGGTCCAGTATGGTTTGCATTTGTGGGGACTACAAGGGGTACTGATACCAATTATTCCGACCCCTATATCACTGTCGAGGAAAGATGGAAGAACTTATAAAAAATTGCGACCAGTTAGTAGCAGTGGGAACCACGCAAAAAAAAACAACAGATGAGATGATCCCAGCTAAGGCTGCTGATGTCGTTGCCATCGCTGCAGTCATGACAAGCAGCAACATCGTGATCGTCATCAAAGAGCATCATCAAAATCATCACCATCCTAGTCATCATTGTCATCATCACCACCGTGCTCTTACTCCTATTCATCTCCACATTCACCAACGTCGCTGCTGTCTTCATACTACGAATCATGACCATTATGGTCACCACCATCACCATAGAGTTCAGCATCACCGTCGTCATCATTGTCATCGTGGTCGCCGTCATCAACATCATGGTCATCATCAGCAGCATCACCAGCATCGTTACAATGCCAGCAACAGGATCAGCACTATTGTTGGCACCACCGCGACCTCGAGCATCAGGTCGTAAGTGTCACCATCACCATGTCTGTAAGTCTTCATCGGCACACAATTACAACCATCGAAACTATCATAATCTTCGCATTCAACAACGTCATTACCATCTTCATCCTCGTCTTATCACCACCATCACCCAAATTGCTAGCTGTCATCGCCAACAGACCTGTCGTCGCCGGTATCATGTCTCCATCTTACTAAAAGTTTCCCCACGAACATCGCCGACCGCACACCCAGCGCCATGAGCTGCAGCAGCAGCAACAGCAGCAGCAACAACAACAACCACCACCACCACGGTCATCGCCAGCACTATCATCATAACCATCATATTCGCTACCATGGAAACGGTAGTACTAGTAGCAGCAGCAGTAGTACTAGTTGTAGTAGTAGTAGTAGTAGTAGCAAAGCGCGCCCCCAGGCGCCTGGTAGTTTCCTGCTTCTTGAGTGGTTCTGCTGGTTCTTCAGGGTCAGGGGGGTGGGGGGGGCGGGTGNGGTAGTATTCATGGCAATAATTTTCACTATACTAATACTAATGATAACACTAATGATAATACTGTTAATTGTCATAACACTACTAATAACATAACAAAAAGAATAATAATACTATAAAAACAGACCAAACCAAGCAATGCCCTCAAAGCTGCGTAGGTATGCAGAGTACTAGCCTGCTGGTCTTTATTGTCTGCAGAGCAAACACCACCATTACACACTAAGATGCCAACAATG
>BGNK01006025.1:13908-29033 GCA_003297005.1 Symbiodinium sp. clade A Y106
TGCTTTTTTCGCGCTTGGCAAAATTACGCTAATCTCCTTAGTGGCGCGAGATGTGTGTCACAAAACGCCCAGGCGCCTCAGGGCGCGCTAGCCTAGTAGTAGTAGTAGTAGTAGTAGTAATAGGAGTAGCAGTAGCAGTAGCAGTAGCAGTAGCAGTAGCGGTAGCAGGAGTACTAGCAGGAGAAGTAGTAGTAATAGCAGTAGTAGTAGTCGGTGTGGCGGTGGCGGTGGCGGTGCTGGTGCTGGTGCTGGTGCTGGTGCTGGCGGCGGCGGCGGTGGTAGTTGTAGTCGTGGTAGTGGTGGTAGTAGTAGAAGTAGCAGTCGTGGTGGTAGAGGTAGTAGTGGTAGTACTGGTAGTAGTCGTGGTAGTGGTAGTAGTTGTCGTGGTCGTGGTCGTGGTGGTGGTAGTGGTTGGTAGTGGCCGTGGCGCGGTAGTGGGTCGCAGTCGTCATGGTGGTGGTGGTAGTAGTAGTAGTAGGTAGTACGTAGTACGTAGTACGTAGAAGGTAGTAGCAGTAGTAGAGGAGAGTAGCAGCAGCAATAGTAGCTGCAGTTGTTGTTGTTGCAAGGGCAGTAGCAGCAGCAGCAGCAGCAGTCGTAGCAGCAGCAGTCGTAGCAGTAGCAGTTGTAGCAGCAGTAGTAGCAGGAGGAGGAGTTGGAGTTGAGTAGGAGCCGGAGTAGGATCAGGAGCAGGATGAGCAGCGACACATGTCGCTATCATGAGGGTGATGAGTCAATCACTGTTGCAACGACGGTGAGGGCAACGGCGTGTCTCACCAACAGGCTTGTATATTGCTACATTTGGTGTAGATACAGCAGCCCACCAACACTTCCAACACCAGTACTGCCATGCTTATCGTTTGTCTCTGCCGTGCTGTGAACAGCAGTAGTGGAAGTAGCAGCATGCATGACACCGAAACACCTTCGCACATTGTGCTGACGAGAAAGCTCCGTCTCTGCGTGGTACTTGTCTGACGGCCAGACAAGTTCAGAAACAGGACGGCTGAACGTGGACATCATGCGGAAAGGAGGCAGAACACGGAACACAGACTCCATTCCCGGAGACAACAACTTGTTCGAAACATGTATGGCAACGCACGACCTTTTATATCTCCCGCGCCTTGTGAAAGTTGAAGATGAGGTCCAGCTCACAGACATTGCCGAAGTACCGGTCGAGGCACTCTACGAAATGATGGACCTGGACTGGCATGCGCACGGACGGTGGCAACGATCTAGAAAAACAAGCACGAGAACCAAGTGGTGGTGATGGTAGTAGTGGTAGTAGTGGTAGTAGTGGCAGTCGTAATGGCAGTATTAGCGGTAGAAGCATTACTAGTAGCAGTCGTAGTCGTCGTAGTAGTAGTGCTAGTGGGAGTAGGAGTAGGAGTATGAGTAGCAGCAGAAGTAGTAGCAGTAGTAGGAGTCTTCGTCGTAGTAGTAGTCGTCGTCGTTGTGGCAGTAGCAGTAGCAGAGTAGCGGCAGTAGCAGTGGTAGTGGCCTCGGCAGTAGCAGCTGCACTACCAGTCGCAGCAGTGGTAGTGGCAGTGGCAGTGGGAGTGGCAGTGGCAGTGGCAGTGGCAGCAGCAGTAGTAGCAGTGGCAGCAGGAGTAGAAGTAGTAGTAGTAGCAGCAGTAGTAGGAGGAGGAGGAGTAGCAGTAGTGGTAGTAGTAGTAGTAGTAGCGGCAGTAGCAGTAGCAGTAGCAGTAGCAGTAGTAGCAGTAGCAGTAGCAGCAGCAGTAGCAGTAGCAGTAGCAGTAGCAGTAGCAGTAGCAGTAGCAGTAGCAGTAGCAGTAGCAGTAGCAGTAGTAGTAGTAGTAGTAGTAGTAGTAGTAAAGTAGCAGTAATAATAGTAGTAGTAGTAGCAGTAGTCAGTAGTAGTAGTAGTAGTAGTAGTAGTAGTAGTAGTAGTGCTGGTAGTAGCAGCAGCAGTAGTAGCAGCAACTGTAGCAGTAGCAGTCGCAATAGTAAATAGTCGTGCTCCTCATTCAACTGCTAGCCATAGTCGCTTGAAAAAAAGGCACACTGCTTCCGAGCCGGGTTTCTTTGTGTCATGCTGCTCCTGCACTTACGACAGTGACGACTGCAAAAGCGTGTTGGCCATCTGCAGTATCATTTTATAGGCTGCAGTGGCAGCCCTCTGCTTGGGCTCTGTAGCAGCCATCTCGCCAAGCTCCCAGCGGTTTCAAGCGCAAGGAGCTCGTTGTCTGTGTTCTCCACACACGCAATGAAGAAGAGACTGGCGCACGGACAATGGTGGACATATTGAGTAAGTATGGTATCCAGTTGGTATTGTTTGTCCCGTTCGTTTGAAGGCGGCGCCTGCTTAAATTCTGGCGAGCCGTAATCCGTAAACCTCTAAATGCTAACCCCCCCCCACCCCCCACCGGGATCACACAACCCCAAGCTCCGACCTGGCGTAGCGCTTGTAGCATAGCTTGTAGTCCCGCCACTCCAAGAAGTTGCAGACCTCGGGCTTTCACAGGGCCCAAGGGTTGAGGAGTTTGTTTCACCCTCCAGTCGGCTGTTCACGCGCAGTTTCAGCATTCGGGGGTTGCCTGCAATCGTCGGCAGACGCACTGCTTTAACCACTTTGAAGTCTTCGCACGTGGATTTCTGCTGGTAAACGTATGAGATCGTGGCTGCAGGCACTGTGGTTGCGCAGCGGCCTTCTTACAGCCATGCCGGCGTGCAACGGCCTTCTTACAGCCATGCCAGCATGATAAAACGTCCATGCTACCAGCACATCCACTGTCGCCACGTCCATGCCGGCACGATGATAACATCCATGAAACCAGCACATCCACTGTCACCGCATCCATGCCGGCACGATGATAGCATCCATGCCACCAGAAAACCACTGTTGCCGCGTCTGTGCCAGCACGATGACAACTGCCACCAGCACATCCACTGTCGCCGCATCCATGCCCGAACGATGATGACGTCCATGCCACCAGGACATGCCCTGTCGCCGCATCCATGCCTGCACGATGACAATTCACGTCCTTGCCACCAGCACATCCACTGTCGCCGCATCCATGCCCGCACGAAGATAACGTCTATGTTGCCAGCACATCCGCTGTCGCCGCATCCATGCCGGCACGATGATGAAGAAAGTCCGAATCGTGGCAGGGCCAGCAAGCTCAGAAAGTACGTTGCTTGTTCTCACAAGGACATCTGCTAAGACGATGTGTGGAACGTAGTGGCAGGGCCGTGGGAATCATCTCTCGCGCCAAATTTGGGGCGCGTGAACAGACGACTGGCGCTGGTAAGCGGTTAGGGCATGGGGTATCTCCACTGTCAAATCCCTCTGTGCATTGAATCCGCGAGCACACCCTTGTTTCGTGGAATCTCGGGCGACATCATGAAGGGCTTCTGAGCTTGGAACCTTTGGAGATCTGTTGAGAATCAGACTGCTCACCTGGTGCGAGAAAAAGGCCAGTCGGCACGGGTCTGCGGCCAAGGGTGAGCAAGCAAAAAGGTGTAGCTGTTCGACCCGGGCAATTGGAATCGCTACAAACCATCGCCAACATACTACATTGTAATTAAATGGGGGGCACTGCCAGCCCTGGCAGAAGATAATGCCCCATGTCTGGGCACTAGATGCGAACGTCCTTGGCGCGCTCGTGTGACACAAATACTTCTAAACCCCCATCTTCCATGTTGAAAAGCATAGGGCATCGGATCTGCAATGAATCGAAGACCCGAAATCAAAAGTCCCATCATGTAAGGTGTATGTGATATCTCTCTCTCTTTCTCCCCCTCTCTCTCTCTCTCTCTGTGTCTCTGTGTCTGTCTCTCTCTTGCTTGCACGCAGCCAAGGGTAGTCCAGGCGAACCTAACCTACCCTGCACCCGCAGGCGCACTGGTTGTTCGTGCTCTCGATCTCTCTCTCTCTCTCTCTCTCACTCGCTCTCTCTCTATATACGCACATACAAATGTTCATACTGATTCTGTGAACAGATGTGCACGCGGAGACATAGCCGGAGATATTCCCATGTGCCCAAACCCTAAAGCTGAAACCCAGAATCCGCCCCCCTTCCCAATTCCCCCAAACCCTAACCCTAATTTCCCTAAAAGCGCCTCCTTGATGGTCCTAAACTGATCGCGCTCTGCACAGGGCACAAACCATTTCTTGAGCCTGCCGAAGACAAAATGCCGCTTCGAAAGTCAAAGGCAGCATCAACAGATATGACCAAGAGCAACGTTGATACTCGCAAATACCGGCACATCCGCACCGTAAGGGCAAATAAGTAAATGGATGCATCGAACTTACCGGTGGCAAGCATGGAGAACCATCATAGCAATGACAGTGAGCTAGAGCATCAACAATCAACAATAGACAAGCAAAAAATAAGTGAACAGGCAAACTCCGTGAAACTGGATAATCGTGATGACAATACACACTGCTACGAGGAGTAGGTGCTAGTACTATTACTAGTGCTAGTAGTAGTAGTAGTAGTAGTAGTCGTCGTGGTGGTGGTGGTGGTGGTAGCAGTGGTAGTAGTAGTAGTAGTAGTAGTAGTAGTAGTAGTGGTAGTAGTAGTAGTCGTAGTAGCAGTACTAGCAGTAGTAGTAGTAGCAGTCGGAGTTGGAGTCGGAGTAGGAGTCGGAGGAGCAGGAGTAGGAGTAAGAGGAGTGGGAGTAGGAGGAGTAGGAGTAGGAGTAGAGCAGGAGCAGGAGTAGGAGTAGGAGGAGTAGGCAGCAGCAGGAGCAGGAGCAGCAGCAGTAGTAGTAGTAGTAGCAGTAGCAGCAGCAGTAGCAGTGGTAGCAGTAGTAGTAGTAGTCGTCGTCGTCGTCGTAGCAGTAGCGGTAGGTAGCGGTAGCGGTAGGGGCAGCGGTAGCTGCAGCGGTAGCAGTAGCGGTAGCAGTGGCAGTGGCAGTGGCAGTAGTAGTAGGAGGAGGAGTAGTAGTAGTGGTAGTAGTAGTAGTAGCAGCAGCAGTAGTAGTAGTGGGAGTAGTGGGAGTGGGAGGAGTAGGAGGAGTAGGAGGAGGAGTACGAGTTGGAGTAGGAGGAGTAGGAGTAGGAGCAGGCGTGCGAGTCGGAGTAGGAGTAGGAGCAGCAGCAGTAGCAGCAGTAGCAGCAGCAGCAGGGCAGCAGCAGTAACGATCATGGAGAATGATACTGTAGTAAACATGATTTACAGTGATGTAGTATGATTGCGCTTCTGGGTGTCGGGTTCAGGGTCGTTGGGGCTTTATTCTTCATGCCTTCTGGCCTGGCTCCTTGGGATGATGCTTCCTGTTGGTGGTTCCGCCGGCCTTCCTAAGGAGACAGAATCCGAGGAGCAGCGCTTTTGGGCTCAAGCGTCGCTTTCCCAGGGAAAACGAAGATATCGATCTTGGGGTTAGTATGATCAGTATCGCTTTCCCATTTATTGGCGGTGGTGTGATTGTCCGACCCCAGTCATGTTACACCAGGCGACGGCTTAGCCGATCCAGTACGCTCGGGTGAGAGGAACCCTCAGTCCCTCAGTCCTATACACCGCATGGCCAGGCTTACTTGCAATGTCATGCCTGCGCACGATCCAACCCTAACCATGACGGGAGGGCCGTGTCTTCCCTTGTCGGCTGATGAGGAGGATGAACTGGATCATCTGCCAACATCGTTTAGGCTGACTGGCACAGTATTGAAGTCTCCAGTCGCAGCCACAGCGCCTTGCAGCCTTCCGATTCCAAGTCGTCCGATGACAAGACTCGGCTACCGCGTCCCCTACCCTCCTAGACTTCAACCTACTTCTTGAGCTGCTGATGGCTCCCACAAGCTCGGGGTCCAGGTCACAGGATGTCGCAGGTGGGGTGTGGTGTGCAACGTCACACCTCCGGCAGCCATGGTTTCTTTTTTCCCGCAAGCACGCTGCTGACCTGCTCGTGCGATGGGGCTGATGCAAATGACAGCCCTATAGTCCTGTACACTACTGCTGCTGCTTCTGGAAGGAAAAAGGTTCACGGAAACCCTGCACAGCAAAGCTCAGCGCCTACTCAGCGCCGCAGCGCGTGCTCGAAGCCAGTGGGCATCTGCTGCGACAAATCGAGGAGGGACCGGACCTTGCCTGTCGCGAGAAGATAACTGCTGCTGGATCCAGCCGAATCCGGCTTGTTACTCAACGCGTGGTACATCCGCGATAGTAAGAGAATGACCATACATAATCGCCTATAACGAGGATGAAAGTTTAGCAATCCAGTCTCAAGGATGATTCGACGAAGACTGGTAGCAGCTATAGCTATGATGACATATATCCAATTGGTACAGACAATTAAGCACAATAGTACCGTAAGTGTAGGGAAAGACAGACGATGCTGACAAAACCAGGCATGACAGCAACGATTGTAAGGAGAACAATGGTAATAAGCATGTGAATGTACATACATACATACATACATATACACTATGCACATCTGATAAACACTATGTGTGTGTGAACAGATCAATGTCTGCATATCTGCGTGTGTGTCTTCCAGCTGACTCCGTGTCCTTCGTGGCGAATCTTGCTTGTGCAAAGTGGTCTGTGGTTGTGGAATTTGGGATCAGAGCAAGGTGCTTGAGCATTTGAGTTTAGGAGGGAATTTGAGGCCTTTGAGACCTGGGCGCGTTCTGAACATATCTAGGCCCTAGGCAGCAGCAGCGACAAGGAAGAGAACGACCGTGAAAATGGAGCACGGGAGCTGTAACCAACCACCCAGAGGTGACAGTTGAAACCAAGGCTTCGGCCATCTGCTGTTGAGCTTCGCCTCGCGGCCTCCTGCAGTGCTGCTGAGCACAGCGCTGCCCGGTTGCATAAAGTTCCGAGTGCCATGCCGGTTCATCACTACAGCAGGCGGCGCGGGGGGGCTATGGATGCACTGCAGCACAGAGCAGGTTCGCTGCTTTCACGAGAGAGCGCAGCACGCAAGCACAACCGTGCCACATGCAAGGTAATGTATGCAAGGCCCGTCTGTGGTTGCTGGACAAGCTCGGGCATTATCAGTTGAGTGCAAAAATCATGTAGAAAGCCAGGCGATGCGGCCCTCCAAGTTTGGCGCCGTCGAAGGTGCAGTCGCTCTGGTCAGCAAGATTCAATGCCTTGATGGTCGAATGATAGTCTTCGATGGCCATGCATTGGCCCTTGCCAGCAGCAGGCGACCCCTGTGGCCATTCCAGCCCGAAGAAGTCCTTGCCCTGTTCTTTCGCAAACTCACGGCACTCATCTGGGGTTTTCCAACCGCCTGTGTGCCCGTTCATCCGATTAGGACCTTCGTTCTTCAAGCAGGTTGCGAAGCCGTGCTTCGGCAGAAATTCTTCATCCGTGGAAATCATAGCTTGCTTCGGCCCCTCCTCACGTCTCACCATGGACCCTCCTCCGGAACTGCCATGCTCCACGTCTGGGCCAGCTGGGACACTGGAAGCCTCACCGGCAGCAGACACGTGCACCGTAGTTCCGGCGCAAACGAGGAATGTCGATGCCAGGACCACCATCGACACGGGAAGCTGCTGCATCATGAGCAATGCGCGTGACGTCTGAACTTGTTGGACAACGGATGCGCTCGGGGCGAGAATGCTCTGAGCCAGACGCAAGGTGATCAAGCTCGCATAAGCCTTGAGGTCTCACCATGTCTGCCCAACTCCGCTCTCAATGCCCGAACCCTCAAGCCCTTTGACTCGGAGCATCTTCCCACCTTGCTGAGCTTTGGCAGCAAGTCGACACATCTGGAACTATGCTACCGGACTTCAGGCTCTGTGCTTCCCGGCTAAGGAGCGTTACAGCATAAACGGTCAGGGTATCCAGATTGCCGATGTGTCTTTCACAACTGCCCATCGTTGCGGTGTAGAATTCTTGAGGCGATGTAATACTATGTGGCGGAATGAATTAGTAAATTATATGCTGCAAAAACGCTATACACATTATGGCCTAACGCGGTATACAGTTTTTCCTACTATCCTGATGTACTGATTCACGTAAAGAGTCTCTTTGATCACACTTCCCCTACGGGCGAACCCTTGATGATCCTAGGCGCAGCCCACTTGAGCACAAGCAGCGACGTCGAATCTATTTACAGTACATAATAACGATGCTGAGAATGAGTAGTACGCAGCCAATCAGCATCATAAAGGAAGCATTACAAAGTTTCACACTCGCAGGTGTACATAATCATAAAATCAGAAAGATGCGGAACAATGGGGGAGCTGCGTCAAGACTTGGTACAAGTACAAGTGCAGAGGCTCCTTTCCTTAGTTTGATTGGGGGCGGCTGCTCGGTGTGGAACTATCCTACTCCAATCATGATGCTGTGGCTGTGTCCTTCTCTTTCAACTTATGAGGACTACGGATTGGGCTCGGATCATCGACCGATACCGCTTTAGAGGTCAAGCCTGACAAGCACAGCTAAACTCTAAAACCCGTAAGCCCTAAACCGTACTGAGGTCTCCCGTCTCAGCCTTCCACGTCGCTCAGCGAGACGCGCGACTCGGCTACCGCATCCTTGTGCTCCTATAGATGTCAACCTATTTGCTTGAGACTTCTGGCTGCGTCTGGCTGCGTGTCCGACGAATAAAACTGAGTTTCGCAAGGATCCTTTCAGGTCATGCCTGACTGATACAACGCACTGAATCCACATCTTCGAAATTTCGACATCCATCTTTTCATCGCACAAAGGCTCTCCGAATTGACTCAGCACGCTGCTGACCCATCCTCGCGGGGGAAGTGATTGCAACTGACGGCGGCGACAGACAGATACCCTGAAGTTCCAATTGATCCCGAGTCCAACACCTCGAGGACCCAACACGCTTGGCACTGAATTCTGACGCCTGCCTCTGCACAGCATAGCGCGTCGTACGCACGCGGCCACAGTGGGCATCTGCTGCGGTAAAACGAGGAGGAGGAGGGGCTGGACCTGAGACGTCGAAGGCAGATATATACCGGTTGATCCAGCCTCAAACTCAGCTCGTAGATCTTCGGAACCTACAGATGGCACTACCGGTGGTTAAGAGTGGATGAGGAAGATTGCACTGATGAGAGTAGGGATACTCACTCATATTACGCAATCGCAGCAACACTAGCAATGGCAATAACAGTGAAAGCCCTTACAGCGATATGATCCCATAACTATTAGAGGTCCTAATGGTCATGAATCATGGAAAAGTGCTGATCCTGAAATCAATAACAAAAACAGTAGGATTACGTGAGCACTGCATTACGTGAGCACTACAGTAGCAACAGTCGCAAAGGAGTAAGAATTGAATAAAGACACTAAACAAACCAAGACCTCGATAAGGCCTTCCAGGCACCGTCGGTGAGGGCTCACATGGAGAACTCGTCGCTTTCCAGCTCCTCCCACCTCTCGTTCACGCCTGGCGGCCAACGCAGATGCAAGGCACGGTTTCCCTCAATCCATCAATGTATAGGGTCAATACGATATGCCAAGCCCATCCTGTAAACACACGGTACTCCTTCTCCAGAACCTCACATCATTGCGTCGCGAGATTCTCATGTCTTCCCTTGTTCCAGGCGATCATGTCCTAACAACTCTCGCAAGATCTGCTTTCTGTCTACCCCCTGGAAGAAACTGAGGAGGAACCAACTGATGCTGGGAAGAGCCGTGTAAAACATCAGCCTGTCTTCTTCATGGAGGACTGGAACATGATGGTCTTCTCATCATCCTGGCTCTCGGAAAACCCGCAACTTCTGTTGAATGTTGCGTAGCAAGTTCAATGCATTGAGCCTCCTCCACTTCTTCCATCATGGCCGCTTGGGCCCTCGGGCAGGGGCAATCATGGGTCGCAAAGACGGGTAGCATCAAGGCACGCAGGCGGACATGCTTGGTTTTTCCCGTTTCCCAGAGTCCAGTGTGTCTTCGCCTCGCGAATCGTCTCCAGTAAAGTGCCGCGCGTATTCTGTAGTGCGACTTGTGCCACACTATCCCAAGTCATGCTCCTGCCATTTCCGGTCGTGCTCTCGCCACAGTGTTCGCAAGTGGGACCAATGTTGGTCTTGGGACTATGAGGAGGAGCAACCCTGGAAAGGTTCGCGGGCCTGCATGGCTTGGACTTGGGCTCCAGGCTGCTGTAACGATTGGTACGATAACGATCCTCATCGTGATATGGATGACCGATAAAGGCGAACGACGATGATGATGGTGATGATGAGGAGATGGCGAAGCGTGCGTACCTTCACCGTTGAAAGGGTGCCAATGCGGCGCGTCTGCGTGCGTGTATCAGGATGGTACTTCCGAGGATCCAGCTGCCTACCTGTCCTCCGTGGACGCGTCACGGGCTTGGTCATCCCAACCCTGAGTCAAAGCGGTCATTGGCTTCGGGTCGGGACTTTAGGGCGAGTTTAGGCCTCAATGCAGGCTTGAGGGTTTGTGCCTGAAGATCTCGGGCCTCGACAAGTGATACTGTTATAACATGCTTAAAAGATATCGCGCACCATATAGTACCAAAGTATTATATCGTATAACATCATGTAATGAAAACTGAGACGGTATGAGACAATATAAAACATACAAACACAGATAATGCAAGCTAAAGACATATGATATGGTATACTAGAAAATACAAACACAATAGTAGAGGATAATATCATAACAGACTTCAATGTAGCACCATATGATATAGTACTGATATAGTATCATATCAATACTGTTTGACATAATACGAGAGATTATAGTATCATATCATACCATACTATATCATCTACAAAACCCATAAAAAAAATTAAGGTAATGAATAGAGGGGGTCGCGCTCAGGCGGGGAGCTCAGGATGATGCTCAATTTCAAGAGCCCGAAACCTCCACAGAACCTCGAGAGCGCTGGTGGTCTCAGGGCGCCGCTGCATGAAGGATGTCTCTTCTTCTTGAACGTCATCCCCCATGTCGTCCATGNAAGAGCCCGAAACCTCCACAGAACCTCGAGAGCGCTGGTGGTCTCAGGGCGCCGCTGCATGAAGGATGTCTCTTCTTCTTGAACGTCATCCCCCATGTCGTCCATGAACATGGCACCTTATCGACATCTGCTTACACGAGGACCCCGTGAACCCAAGCAATTGCAGAACTGCAGGCAACAAAATTGCGGCTGACACATGCCCTTGCCAGTTGCATGCAGAGATACCCTCGACCCTTCAGGTGCACAGAGCCTGTGAACCGCAGCAAATGAATAAAGAGCGGGCAACAACTTCCCCATCTCGAAACCTGCAGCCTGAAGCCTGATCCCTATCTCCCTCTGTGCCTCCCAAAATGTTCTGCGAAAGAAGCGCCAACAGGAAAAGGAATGCCTGCGTGAGCAGCATGCAGAAATTCTGGCTTGAGGGTATCGGGCTTTGGGGTGCACCATCCTCGTTCTCAAACACTGCTTCCCTCGTTTGCAGATTTGCAGCAGGGTGCTCAAACATTGGTGGGAAGAGGGCGGCTATGAAGAAGAAGGGGCTAAGGGTGCCGTTGCAGATATCATCGTGTCACGTCTGAACATTTCCTGTTCCGGGCCGGCCGATGCTACACGTAGAGAGCACGACTGTACCGTGCAGGGAACAATGCCAGAAAGTGCTGCCCCACGCCTACCAGCACAAGGGCCTTAAAAGAGGCTCTCTCCGCTGTGCATCTTTATGCTGCGGTTTTGACGCTCAGGGTTCGTGTTACGTGCACCCCTGAGCCCTCAACCGCCTTGTGCATCATGGCCGCAATCTGTGACGGAGACTTTTGGCCTGGAACAGGAGGCCAAGCCAGCGGTCTAGNTTTGACGCTCAGGGTTCGTGTTACGTGCACCCCTGAGCCCTCAACCGCCTTGTGCATCATGGCCGCAATCTGTGACGGAGACTTTTGGCCTGGAACAGGAGGCCAAGCCAGCGGTCTAGCTCTGTTCTCCAAGCGAGAAGGCTTCAGAGTTTAAATGGAGCTTTGGTTTCAGACTGGGCTTTTTCGAGGCACCTAGCTCCGTCAGACTAGCACTGTTGGTGCACGTGGCAGGGACTGGCATAGAACTGCCATACACCGCTAAGTCCGCGAAGTCATGTGATGACTTCATACCTGCACTTAGACTTGGTCTCTATGGCCCATACGGCCATTCAAAGGTCAGACAGTGGTGTATCAACCTCTGTGTACGATCTGGATGTGTATTGAATGTGCATGGCTGGCTTTCTTCCTTTTCGGTGTATTTTCGTATAGTACCCTTATAGTACCCCCCTGTTAGTAAAGAAGGGGACACTTTGTGGCTCCTGTTTTTCCACGCACGAGGTTTTGCGATGATTTGCGGATTCTGGCTTAAGATTCCGTTTNCACTTTGTGGCTCCTGTTTTTCCACGCACGAGGTTTTGCGATGATTTGCGGATTCTGGCTTAAGATTCCGTTTGGAATGAGTTTAGATTTTGTCCGTACGAAAAAACGGTGTAATGTGTTAACACAAGATATGTAACTACATATCCTTGTAAAATCTGATGCAGAACAAAGAAATATCAAACTTTCAAAGTGTGAGTTATAATACTGCGGGGCCGAGGGGCCCGAGGATCCAGACACTGAGGCACTGGCTAAGGTAAGAATGGATGCAGTGCAGGGTTCTTTCTCTGACTAACTGCGAAGGAGGTTAAGGACTTCCTCCTCTTGGGCCAAAAAACCCAGCCGCGAGCACGCCATGTTTGTAGAACAGTGACAAGCGATCGGNCTTGGGCCAAAAAACCCAGCCGCGAGCACGCCATGTTTGTAGAACAGTGACAAGCGATCGGCGTTGTCAGCTAGAGATGAAGAAGGCAATCCGAAGAAAACGCGTAGCTGCAACATGCCCAGAACTTCCGGGGTGTGAGGATTGAGTAGGTTCGGAGTTCAGGGTCGCAAACTTTAGAACGCCCTTTTCGAGCAGCCGCGAGCATGCCATGCTGAGCAATCCCGCCAGCACGTCTGCTTCTCGGATTTCTGTTTATTCAGAGCTTTTCAGCAGCAGTTTTGGTGTTTCGGGTTTGGGTCTACGGGGCATGATCCGGCGTCGTGCTGAGGTTCGAAGCTTCAGACATCTTCAGACTTGGGGTTTAGAGATTAGGGTCGTGGGCTTCAAGGTCGCTTGCCAGCCTCCAGCCCCAGCGCGCGGCATATGTACATGGGGTTCTTCCTGAGAGTTCGATAGAGCACCAGCATGCACCAGCAGCCTTAGTCTGAAGAACCCCACATGCCGGATATACCGGCAATGACCTAATGCATCTAATGCATCTATGCCAATCTATGCCTGCAGCGAGCTCATATTTACAGCTCCAGAGGCCAGAGCACGCCTCACTTGGAGATGTATGTGCTTGGGTTCACTCCCACCAACATCTCGACATCCTGGAGCTGAAGCCAAAAGACGCTTTGCTTGTTCGNTCACTTGGAGATGTATGTGCTTGGGTTCACTCCCACCAACATCTCGACATCCTGGAGCTGAAGCCAAAAGACGCTTTGCTTGTTCGATGACGCAAAATGCACGACCTCTCGACTGTCACAAGCCTTGTCGGACTGTGTGTCCGCAGAGACTCCGCCACCACCAAGTGTGTCGTACCTGGCAATGCCGCACCGCACCAAGACGCTCTGTGACTAGAATACTGTCCCGGTCTCACAGCCGTTTATGCACCCTCTGCGGGGCATCATATCCCTTCACAACTTACAAGCCCACGTCGCTCATTCTCCTAATCCCTAAACCCCAAACCCCAAATCTAAACCATGAACTATGCTTCGAATCCCCTCCCCCAGTCCCAGGCCCTCCTATAAGGGACTATCATGGGCACTACTATAAAGGACTATCGTGGGGTTTAGGGTGTCGGGTTCAGGATCTAATTAGGGTACTGCTTCGCAATTGATGACGCAGCCTCGATGATCGCAGCATCCGCCCGGCCATTTTGCATGATGCGATGCTGGTCCCCGANGGTTCAGGATCTAATTAGGGTACTGCTTCGCAATTGATGACGCAGCCTCGATGATCGCAGCATCCGCCCGGCCATTTTGCATGATGCGATGCTGGTCCCCGATCGCCTGTTTCGGGGTTGTGGTTGAGATTTTAGGGTTCAGGGTTTAGGGTTTCGGGTGGTTGAGATATCAGGGTTCAGGACACGCTATATACTGCCATATACTGCTCACAATATGTTTCAAGTGGTTCGCATTACGGNATTTGGGTTTCGAGCACGGCTTGCTCTGGCCTTGACTCATGCGTGGGGGCTCGCGGGGCTGTTGTCTCCTGGGCTCTACTCGTAGTCAAAGCAACAAGCGGACCTTCATGAATTTTTTGGGCTAAGGGAATTCTAGGGCTCGGGTTCATAATTCAGGGAAAGCGGTTACAACACAGGCCGTCGATGCAGAACAGGTTCCACTGTCTGAGCACCATGCCTTCTGGATGGTGACATTCGCCTGGGCNAGGGCTCGGGTTCATAATTCAGGGAAAGCGGTTACAACACAGGCCGTCGATGCAGAACAGGTTCCACTGTCTGAGCACCATGCCTTCTGGATGGTGACATTCGCCTGGGCCTGTGTCGAAGATCACCATGTTGGGGAGAGTAGTTGAGTTAACCAGGCTGAGCATGGCCGAACTTGATTCCATGTACGATACATCATGCTTGCTTATACACACTTGCGAATGTGTATACATGCACACACNTGAGCATGGCCGAACTTGATTCCATGTACGATACATCATGCTTGCTTATACACACTTGCGAATGTGTATACATGCACACACGCACACAGACTGATATGGGTCTGAGATATCATCCACGTACATCCAGAAACACATGCCCACACACTTGTATACCGTAGTAAACGCATGCAGATGCCGCGATGCACAAAGGCATACAAACAGACGTGCATGCAACAAACACCCTAACCACAGGGTATCCTGTAAGATGGGAAGCAACAGCGCATGTTCGAACCTGCTGCAACTTGCTGCAACCAAGCAGCTCTGAATCAAGCCCGCCCCGAACCCCTGCCCCTCGCCTCGGCAATCTGTCTCGCGGTCTGGAACTCTACAATCTTCGCCGCCATGGTCTGCAAGCAGGCCACTTGGCCGCACAAGTCGCAAGCTGTTGCTGCATTCAGAGAAATTTGTGTTTAGAGCAGGACAAATGTTGAAGTGAAGTTGGGAGATGAGGTTTCTGACTGGCGGTCCATCGGCCGATGTGTCTATTCACCCTGCACACAGACAGACATACA
>BGNK01006026.1:1658-16687 GCA_003297005.1 Symbiodinium sp. clade A Y106
GAAGCTTGTCCTTCTCTCTCAGGCCTTTTACCTCTGATTTGCTCTGAAGTACGGTAGTTCTGGTGCTCATTTCAGTTTCATGCGCCCGCAATGAGCAGAGCCCGCTCGCTCAGCGTTCAATAAAATTGTAATTGTTGTTGTTGTTGTGTGTTCGTTTGTGTTGTTTTTGTTGTTGTTGTTGTTGGGTGTTTTGTTGTTGTTGTTGTCGTTGTTATTCTTCGCCTTCTCCCGCTACTGTTGCGTGTTGTGGTTGTTGCTTTTTTGTTGTTGCATGTTGTTGCATGTTTGTGCATGTCAATGCTTGTTGTTGTATGTTGATTCATGTTGCTATTGTTGCTACAGGTTGTTGTACGTCGCAGCAGGTGGTCGAACCTTGTTTCATCTTGTTACATAATGTTGTATGTTGCTGTGTCATGTTCTCGTATTACGTTGTTGTATCATGTTGTTGTATTATGTTGTTGTATTATGGTGATTATGTTGTTATAGTAACTATTATAGTTCTTTGTTCTATTATGTCGTTGTGTAATGTTGTTGTATGTGGTGTTGTATTGGTTGTTGTTGGTGGTGGTGGTGGTGCTGCTGCTGTCCTTGTTCTTGTTCTTGTTCTTGTTGTTGTTGTTGTGGCGGCTGTTGTTGTCGTTGTCTGTTGTTGTGGTTGCTGTTGTTGCTGCGGCTGCCGCTGCTGCTGTTAACTCTGACGATGGTGATGACGGTGGCGAAGATGATATATGATGACCGTGATGATAGTGATGACGGTGCTGATGATGATGACGGTGATCATTGCGATGGCGATGGCGATTGTTAATGTGACGATGACGCTGATGACATGAAGCTGATGATCATGATATTACGATGATGACGATGACGATGGTGCAAACAGCGATGTTCGTGGTGGCGGTGCTGGCGCTGGTTTTAGTGCTGATGCTGGTGCCGGTGCTGGTGGCGCTGTGGGTGGCGTGCGGGGGTGGGGGGTGGGGCATTTATGCACATCGTTATGACCTCGTCATCATCATCACCGTCATTATCATCACTTTCATCATCATCATCATCATCATCATGACCATCATCATCATCATTATCAGCATCATAAACGCCATCACTCGCACCAAGATTCTCAGCACCACTGCCATGCATCACCATCATCATCGTCCTTGTCGTTGCCATCACTGGGGCATGCCGGTGCACATCACCGCCATCCTTGCTCTCATTATCTCGGCTGCTGTCTTCGTCATGGTCAGCATCGCTCACAGGACTCACAAGACCAACATTTTCATGTACATCCTCAAAGGTTGTGTTCACCCCCGTGCCATCTCAATCAATATCTTTGTTTTTCACATGTCTACCACTGCATCATCATCATCATCGCCATCCTAGTCGCCTACATTGTCATGAGTCATCAGTAGTGTCGTCATCGTCATCATTTCCAACTTCTTCAACTCATCCTCCTCCGTTTGGTCCTTCGTTTCTTGTCCTAGCGGTGGCGAGCGCTTTTCGCACGTAACTGGCGCGGTGCCGGTTCTGTGCTTCCGTGGTCTGCTGGACCTGGGCCTGTTGATCGTTTTCCTTCCTGGCCTCATTCAGGAAAGAGGCTGTCTGCCATACTTAGGAAAGAAATAACCACCACACCTGCCGCCATGCTCAGGACAAAAAAGGTCCCCGCCACGCCTAGGTGAAAAGTGCCACACTTAGGCAACCCAGGAAACAACGCAAAGAAGGCCCCGCCACTTCTAGAATTGTGACATCCAGAGTCTTGGGAAACGGCCGTTTCAAGGAAAAGCTTTTTATCGATTTCGATACGGTTTTGATACGATTTCAAGTATTCTTCCGGTTACGATTTTCTTATGGTTTACGATTTGGATGCGGTTTGGATACGGTTTGGATACGATTTTGATACGATTTCGATACGATTTCGTTACGATTTTGATACGATTTCGATACGCCTCCAGCCTCCCCCAGGACTGGTTATGATGTGTTTGCTAGGTTTTTGATATGGTTTTCGGATTTGCAGCCGAGCTGCTTTCCGAGCCGTGCTTCCCGCGTAGCCGTGTTGAAACCGTAGCCAGAAGTATCAAAATCGTAAACGGGAACTGAACCATAAGAAAACCAGAAGATAATCAAAAATATATAAAAAAATTCCGGGCGCATACCCTTACTTTGCCAACAGTGGTTGTCAGTGGTTGTCACAACTCTAGAATAGACTCTAGACTCTAGAAGTAAAGGACCTCACCACACCCAGCAAAAAGCAAGGGCGTGCCGCACAACAAAAAGGCGCGCCATACATAGGAAGAAGCAAGGCACCACCATGCGCGGAAAGGCACCGGAATCGCCACACCAAGAACAACTCCTGCAACGAAGGCCGGGTGTGGGAACCACAAACCGGGACCAAGGAGAACAAGGTCGTGCTAACAGAAAGGAAGAACCACGAAAAAGGGGTTCCGCCAGAATTCGGACAAAAAGCGCCCCCGCCAGTCCATGACATCACAAGCAGTATGTACACGACTCTTGTCTTGTGTCTTGGCTTTTCATCTTGTCAAGCCCACCATCTCCAGCCATGAGGCTCAGACTGATCATGGGCAGCTGAGCCGTCATTCACTTCGTTTCTATGTGCTCTCGTTTCTATGTCCGTCATCACACGTGCTTATTGGCACGTTCAATTTCGTTGTTGTCATCAGCATCAACGGCAGTGCCGCCAACACCAGCAACCCGAACATGACAGCTTCTCTTGCCATGGTCATCGCCGCCATCATCGCACGATCTCCATCTCTATGTCCACCGCCAAACACATGATCATTAGCCTTCACCAAGATGCTCCTACTTGCTTGCCCGCCGAGGAGACAAGTTGGACCGCTTCCTGGAGCCTTGACCATCCAAGCTTTGGGAGCGCTAGTGGTCTTGGTGTGTTGTTTGGGTATACCTATTCCCCTGAGTCTCTACCCGGGTGCTGAAGTCCCAAACGGCGAGCCTTTGATCGTGGCATTGCCTGCATTGTGCCAGTCTCGTGTGCAGCACTGTCGGTAGTGCGCTTGCTGTTTTGTCATGTTGGATTCGTGTAGCCAGTATCCTCACTGGAACTTTCTCGGCTTTACCCAGATCATTATCGGCTATCAGCTTTGGTCACGGTCAGTACTCGGCATACGGACAAGACTTACTCTTGTCTTGTCACGGTTAGCAGTTCGCACCATTATGGTCACTGGCTATTTCGCAACTACGGCAGTTCTGGTTGTTGTTGTTGTTGCTGCTGTTGCCGCTGTTGTTAATTGATGTTCTTGCTGTTGGAGAGAAGCGGCATGAACTCTCAGGTTCATCGTCATGCTCAGGATCATAATCCGGATCCCAGTAGCAGTAGAGGTACAAGCTAGAAGGAAAGGAGGTATATTCTTACCGTCTTGCCACCCTGGCGTTGGTTCGCAATTGTTTCTTCTGACTACCATGACTCAGATTGTCGCCAAATGCCGCGATCATGGCCCGAGACTCCGTAACACTGGAACCTCTCGCCGAAGAAACAGAATCTCCAAACCCCACATTCGAATCTTTCAGGCCTAAACACATGTCCAACATCCCTACACCCAATGCCTATACCGTGATGCCTGGATCAACTCCTCCATCTTCAGAACCCCGCTTGGGCCAGCTTGCTCGGCAACTCCTGCTCCCTGCCCACCTTTACGTGCCTGACAGTACTGGTACCTGCAAGTTTGAGAATCTGAAAATGCATGTGATGTGTGATTGTCAGGTACATGATCTCAAACATCCTTGCGCGCATTTAGTAGGGAAGCAAAGTGCCGGTAGGTACAACAGCATGCACACATGAGCTTGTTCCCTGGTCACATACCAGATAGATCGGTATGGATACCGTATGCTCGCGACGAGTTTGTTCAAAGCACTTGCTTCTTGTGCTGTGATGTAATCTTGTGTGTGCACATACTCAAATGTTATCCGTCAATAAACACATAGTAGCTGTACGGACAGATTTGCAAATTATGTCCTGGGTATGTTTACAAGACGATATATTTACGGCATGAGACTGTTCAACGACGTTACAGCATCACATCAAACGAACTGAGCCTCTCGCCATACTTCGGACCTTGACTTAGCACTGTTCGCCGTTACAATAGTTGAAGGGTTTGTTGTGCTTCGGAGGCCTACATACCTGACGATGTGGTAAACAAGGCTCGCAAGCGCGTGGAAGATGAGCATCCTGACTACACACATACAGTTGATGGTTTCTTGCACGTCTCTGGAGGCTTTGGATCGGGATGCTGTTGTTGGTGTCCGCTACATGCTCTTGTCAAGCCAACTCAATCGCTTGCGTCCCAGGTTCTATCACAGGCAGGGCTTGCTTGGTTTCTAAGTTCTGGCTCCAGACGCGACCTTCACATGAGACCTGAGTCAGCAGCATGCCATGCGCTTACGGATACTTGTCATGGCGGGCCAAAGTGGGCTGTTGAACAAACCATACGGCCCCACAACCCAGAAGCATTGCACGTCACAGAGTAACAGTTCGAAAAGGGGTCCGCGGTCCCCCAGACTCGAAATGGCCCTGATAAAGTCATGAGCCGAAGGTAAAGGACCCTGACTCCTGACAGCTTGGGGTCGAGGAGGGGCTTCGACCCCAAGCTCTAGTGAGTGATCATTGTACAAGCCTCAAGCTTCTCAAGTGCCACCCCCCCCGGTGTCTGGCTGCGAGCGGTAAGCGTCTTTCCGCTTAGGAATGCGCTCAACCTGGCAGAGTATGTCGGGGAGGACAGGAGGGCGAATGGTTTGTATTCGGGAAGAAATGCCAGGCCGAATGCCTCTAATCCCCAAGCCCATCTATCTGGTTCCAGCTTCTACTGCTTGAGCCTGCATATGATCAAAGACAGGAAAGTCCCGTGCACCACTTGCGGTATCGCTACAATCAATAATAACAGCGGCGTAAAAAATATAATATTAGACAACACCCTGCGCCAAGTTGCCCGCAGTTGAACCGTGAGTTCTTCTACACATCCAACAACCTGAAACTCCCTCTGGAAACAGGAGGGTGGCATTCTCAATCCCGTGGTGCTGCCGCTACGGGGCTGCATTGCTGCGGGCATGCACATCCTGAAGCCCAGAGAGGGATCCAGCATCTTAAGGTTGGCTCTTGCGGCCGGAGGAATTGAAATAAGCTTCTGGGGCTACAGCGGGGTTTGCTGCAGACAAGGGCAACAGTTTACGCGCAGGCCTGTATAGCCCCCCCCCCCAAATGTAGCACACTTTTCTTTGAAGAAGTCGGCTGCTCGAGCCAAGTGTGGCGTTGCTGTTCGCAATGCTTAGGGACATCGGGGCTTGGCATTTTCACCGATGTTCTCATGTGGGATGTGGGCGCGCGCAGCATAGCTACACGATATGGAGACCGCAATACCCAGCCCCCACGGAGACACTATGTGAAAGCCTGTAGAGATCGTTTTTGCACTGCGCCGAAAAATTCCACTCGCGTGCTGGATGAGGCTGACCAGCTTCCTGGGCTCAGCTTGGCGCTTGAAATTCATGACCCTACACCTTGCTCCCCATCAACCTCCAAGTCCAAACCGGTTCCCCCAGAACGAAACTTATGATCGCAGCACAAGCGGTTCCAGGTGGAAGGAGGCCAAGAAGAAGGTCCCTCGATGAGTCCTACGTGCTCGCCTGATTTGAGCCTGGGGTTCAGGCCGCGGCTTCGGGAAGCGAACGTTTGAACAGTTGGCATGGCTTTCTTTGTCGACTGGCTCCCGATTTTGGTTTGGATTTTCATTGTCGTCGAAGAGCTTGTGAATTTTCTGCAAATTTTCGCAGTCCACGATGGCTCCAGGCGGACATATGGGTCCTGAATTCCGAAAACATATCTAAGGCAGCCGGCGCAACTTCGTACTACAGTACCCACCACGCAAAATCCTTGACATTGGCAGCCCTTGATAGCTGCAATGTGCAATGGCTCCGTGGAGGCACACTTGTTGAAGTAATTGTAAAAAGCGCTTGAGCAACACTTGCCTGCTCGGGGTTATAGTAGCAGGTAACCCATCTTCCCCAAAGATTCATGGAAAAGACGTGAAGTCTTGCATCCTGCACACATCGGTGAGATACTGACATCCCCGCACAATAGCCGTAGACAAATGGCGAACGCTGGCCCCATGATCTGTTGTAGGATGCCGGAGGATTGTAACAGCTGGTGCCTGGATCCTTGGTGGGGTACCTGGGCTTTGTGGGACTTGACACACAACGCATGGAAGATGCTGGCTTGCATGCTCAGTTGCACCGGGTACTCGTACTGACACGCCTGGTAAAGTTCGGAATAAGCCCTAGTTACATGCCGCAAACCCTCCCTAGCAACAGCTAACCCCCAGCAGCCCCAAACCCGGCACCCAACAGCCAAAAAATCGATAGACACCCTGAGTTGGATTCGCTAGGTCCTAAGGAGTCCTGAGCCCTGAGCTCTTGTGCCGACACTTATGATTCTCTAAAGACCTTCAGTGGAGTTTTCACCGCGTCGGCTGGCAAGTCGGCACATGCCCGGAAGAAGCTGAGCCCCTGGTCGGGAGACGCTGGCCAAGCAGAGAAAAGGGCGACAGTTTCTGTCTACATCTTGTGGCAGGGTTTAGGGTTTAGGGTTATCTTGTGGCAAGATCCACCCAGTTGATACACAAAACTCTGAGTGCACAAACAACTTAAGTATTGAAACTCTCGATTGAAGCCAGTACTTGCAGTTTAGCTTGCGTGTGCTTAGCTATCTGCGTGCATATATTCAAACATACACAGATAAATCTATGTGTGCATATTTTTATACCTTTAAGCATAAATATATAATAAATAAATAAATAAATATATATATATATATATGAACATGTATATGTGTATACGCACATATATATATGCATGTGTGCACATATTTATATACAGATAGATATGGACATGTACGTATTACATGGGCACCTGTATCTAAACAGACGCACCGTCAAGGTTCATGTGGGCAAGGTGAAGGTTTGTGGGCTGCAAGGGTTCATCCCTTTCCATGTAAGCGAGTTCGCACCTTCGTACATGTGCCGGCGAGAAGCACTGCGAAGTACATTGTGTTGTCAAGGTGACCTGTCTGTGTGTGTGTGGGTGGGTGGGTGTGATTCCGTTGTAATCGTTCTCCTCGTGGACATCATGTTGTCAACCACTCCGGTCGAGCAGGTTTTCAGACTCAACCCGTCTTGGATGAAGGGCCCATTCCCAACACCTTGAATGTCTGAAACTGAATATCAAACCCTAGCAACACAAGGAGTCAGAAACGCTCGTACTGTTGTTGGATAATGATGCGAACGACAACAACACTCGGTCAGTGTTAATGGGAAACCTTTCGGATGCTGTAGTGTAGTGTTCATGGTAACCATCAATCTTCGGCCCGGCCGTAAAAGTGTTGTAGACTTGATCCTTTCGTTCCCGAGGGCCGGATGTGGCCTTGGAGCTGGCGTGGAAGAGCCGAAACATGGACTTCTGCATGCCTTACCTGATCCAGGCCCATGGCAGTTGCAATTCACCTTGCGGTGTGAGCTTAAGTGTGTTGACTGCGGGCTTTGCGGCTCCGGATTCGGGGTTTGTAAGTTCAGGACTTTCAAGATGCAGAGCCTGAGTTCAACGGACTCTTCAGATGAATCTTGCTGTCTTCCTGCTGGTAGTTGTATGCCACCAGACTTCACTCCTAATGTGTACTTTTAACCCTTGTTTCAGACACCTTTTGGATGGGTCTTTCCGTCAGGGTAAGGAACTTTGCTGACCTCCGAGAGTTTTTGCTACAGCCTCCCCCAGCTCCCATTCTCTGTAACTTCAACAGGTGCTCCGGGAGTACACGGACCGCGTTAACGCGCTGGATAAGAAGACGTGCTGCCGGCATGGTTTTGGCGTCGGGTTGTACAAAGGCACAGTAGTCAAGTCGCCAACCACCCAATCTGTAGCGACAAGTACAGCTTCCTTCACCACCACGATCAGAAAAATGCAGCCAGATGTCAACGATCACTCGCCAGTCGCCAAGCCGGAAGTTTCCCAATAAGCACGTCGCTACAAAGCGCACGACGAACAAACAGTGAGAATGACACAACGCACGGGCACACCATGCGCAGACCAAGACGCACTGCTTTGCAATGCACTGTCCTGCCCTCTCCTGCCCTGCCTTGCCCTGTCCTGCCCGGTCCAGTCCTGTCCCATGTCCTATCCGGCAAACAAACTCCGAAACAAGCACAGCCCGCAGCCAGCAGTCGGGCGTAACAAAACGACACAACATGTAGCAATGCCAAACAGCCAACAAGATACTAGCACCAATTCCAGCCAGCCGTACAGCAACAGCACAAGCAACGACAGCATCGCCAGAAGCAAGTTACAGGCAGATCAGCAACAGCAAAGTACACACATCCTCTCAGTGTGCTCTTAATTTTAAACGCTTCGTGTCGTCCGCCTCGGCCCGGCTGTGGTGCATTGTTTCGGAAAGCAGCAACCAAGGCCCCCCAAACCTTAAACCCGAAACCCTAAACCCGCAGCGTATATGGTCGCCCCTTTGCAACCGGGAGAACCTCCTCGTGGCCCACCGCCTCCGGTTCCAGCGTGGATGCAAAATGACTCCACTTCGGATGCCGAGCTGAATGCCATCGCCTCCCAATGCGAGCGGGACGAACGAGCCAGAGCTCAGGAAGAACATGAACAGGAGGAGGTGGCAATGGATGAATACCACGCTGAGCTCCTCATGCAGCATGAAGCCTATGTGTATAGGGAGTGGGAAGACCGGGCGATGCATGATGAGATGCATCAGCCCAAGCGGCGCCGTGGAGGGCTGCGGGTGGAGGCTACTTGGTCACGACAATCGGGGACTACGTGCCCTGGCTAGATCACCATCCCACCTGAGGCACTGAGCGAAGTTGAAGTGAACTTGAACTTGAAGATGTTCCCGGATGACGAGCCGAAACCTAACAAGGTTGCCACCGTGCCCGACACCATGATGGATCCTGCCCTTACGCCTGGTGAAGAGGTTGGCTGTGGTGGCAAGAGTTCGGGGTGGGATGATGTGGCACAGTTGGGACCGGAGAGGCTTTGCAACCTCTACCTCAATTGGCGTGCGGGGCAAATATCTTCCTTGCAGATTCAGGTGGAGTATGGGCCGTCGGTGCTGGAGGCTCTGCATGCAGAGCATCTCATCTATATGAATGGGGACCTGTTCTACGCAGCCACCAAACATGAACGTGAAGACACAAGGCCGAGTTTGCAGAGGGACGGAGATGACTGAAGGGTGAAGGTTACTCATGTGTGGTCGGCGTAAGTCTGACTACAACCTCCTGGCGCATATGTGCCTTGTTTTCTGGCGACCTAGGGGCAGACGCAAAAAGGAGTTCAACACAAAAAAACCCGCAGCGTATAGGGAGAAAGTGCAGCCCCTGATGCAAGCGTGAAGCTCGCATGCCATGGCATGGGAGGGTCAGCAAGCAGTGTGAGAGGAGCAGGGTTCACCAACCGAAAGTTGACATTGGAAGGGGGGAGGATAGGGGGGGGGGGGGGGGGGGGGGCCGGGGGCGAACGGGGGCGGGGCTGGGCAAAGAGGCGAATTGAACTGCAAAGGGAGCGAAGGGTGAGGGTCATTGGAGAAGATTAAGAGGTGGGGAATAGAGGGAATCCGTATAGGAACCTCTGACCGCTTCGGCCGGGGCCGAGGCGAACTTTACAGAAGGCTACCACATGCTACGTTTGAGCAGCTGACGAGCCAACTCATGTGGTACTGCACAATGAGTGGACAGCGTTTCAAAAGCGAAACCAGTGTTGGATCGGTCCCCTGTACTGCATAGAGACCACGACCAGGACATCGCCGCCCAAGCAGACATCCTAGAAATGGCGATTGTTCTAGCAAGACATATCTAGGCTGAACTGAAACATCAGTCAGAGGAATCGGTCAGAACAGATTGAATATGTTGGTCAAACGAGATGCTTCGGCGACGGGATCGTGTTTCTGTCGGACTTAGTTTCTTTCACGTGTCATTCACTGTTGGTTTCTATGCTTGCTGCTTGATGTTTGGTCACTCGTGCAAGTGCACATGCTGCCATACGCTGCTTGTTTCACAATAGATCGTGGTATTTACGTACGGGCTGGACATGCTAGCTGGTAGGATACACGCTTTAGGGTTGTCTGTGCAGAAAAGTTCAGGTTGAGTGCCCGTGCATCAACTGTATTCAACTGTAGCTAGTTCAAGGGCGCAGACCCTGAAACCGTAGCAGAGTGCGCAGCCCACAGCCTGCACCAGGCAGAAGAAGGAAGAAGAGGAGGAGAAGCAGAAGAGCGCAGTGCGCCCAGTGTTCGAGGGTCTGGGACTGTTCCAGATTCAGTTGAATGCGGTTTCCGATTAATTCGGGAGGGCAGAGCAGGTGTCAAGTGTAGAGCACGCCTTGCTTCAAGCATGGAGTTAGCCCACTGAAGCTTCTTACCCCATGCTTGAGGTTCTTACCTGAAGAGCTGCCCATTTTCTTGGTAAAGATTGTGACTTTAGAGGTCTTTGGAACTTCCAACCAGTAGCCCTAAGCATAAACGGGCTCGTAAACGTGTAACAGTGGCTTGTTGTGCTGCTTGTCACAAGGCCGCTTCACAAACGGTGGGGCATCTCATCACCAGGTATTTTTTTCGCCCCGGACCTGTGGTCACAGAGGCGAAACTCTGAATCACGGAGCCCCACCTCATTCTGATGCCTGAAGCATAGAGCCAACACTTGCAGTCCAGCCGCGACAGTCTCAATCACTTACAGTAAGGTCAAGGAGCGAAACCCTCTCCGATCCCTGAAATTTTCTTGCATCCCACACTGCTAAGCCGTAAGACTCGAGGCTTCTGAAACTCCTCCGCCTGTGCCGCACCGCACGACTCTGAGGCTCCGAACGACTACGTACCTGACTACATGATGCCGCACATGGCCCCAGGACTGCCAGTGTCTGCCGGCTGCTAGCAACGACACTTGAATATTATACTGGTGTGACTTGTAGCAGCAACGGCTGCTCTTTTCTACCTCGTCGTTTACTTCCGGCTCCTGTTGTTAATAGTTGTCTCGGATGGGTCCGAAGGTCATGGATTCACGAGGCTTCCTTCGCGCGTTCTAGATTTCTGGATTTCAACGGAATCCTGCAGACTATTTTCACCTTTCGCGCCTTTCGCGGCTCCGACTCTAGATCGTTCGGTGTAGGCCTGAAACACGTTCTGAACTCTTAAGCATGTTGAGCTGCATGCGCTGATGCCTGAACAGCTTGCCTCCTTGGTCGCCCCCTTTCGAAATCCTGCGGCTGCAGGTGTGTTTGTCGTAAACACATTGCGGTTGCCTACCGGAGGCTGGTAAACGACCTGGACACCAAGCCAAATTGCGAAGACACATTGTTTAAAGCAAGGCTACGTAGGTGCAGACGCATTGGCAGGCACTGACTCATTGCGAAGACGCATCGGGCGAAGACGAATGCAGGGCACAGACGCATTGGGAAGCGAAGACGCATTGCGACGACGCATCACGAGGCGAAGACGCGATGGGCAGAGGAATTGGAGGGGCGAAGACGGCTTCCGAAGCCACATTGCCAGGTAGGCGCTGTGCGAAGTTGCGTTCACATGGTTTCGTCCAGGAACAGAAGGTGAATGTGAAGAGTGAAGACAGTTTGACATGCATGCTTTCCAGTCCGCGCGGGATTCCTACGAGTTCAGATTTAAAATCATGGGTGCTCCATTGATGTAACGCTCCATCCTCCCATCCTCGGAGTGCCTCGTTGATAAGACGTCTGATTTTAAAATCACGAGCGCTCCTCCTAAAATGAAAGGCGCCCGATCAGTTTAAGGCTCCATCCACCGGATTTCAGTATAGTTCTGATTTTCAAAGCGGTTTTAATAGATTTGGCACGCAACAATCCAACGCTCCCATCCTTGGAGTTCAATGTTTATGGCAGTTCTGATGTTAAGATACTCGGCGGTGAAACTAGCCTCCTACCAGGCAGGAATCGTGCAAGGGCCCATGTCCCCTAATTGAGACCGGACCCCGCAGCATGCTGGCGTGTAATTGGCTTGGGCTCTGGCCTGACGTCCAGGGGCCCCGAAATTAGTGAGTAATGTGGCTTGGCAACCCGGCGTCACGACACATTTTCGGTGTCAAGGAGACAGCACGGCGTCACGACCCAATTCGATGCCGCCCCACAATTCGGAGCCAGACATTTCGGCGCCGCATCTCGTCGTCGCAGAAATCAATATGTGGCTTCACAAATCGGATTCGGCATCAGGTCGTTCACCACCCTCCAATGAACACTTCGAACCTCGTGAAACCCTGAAGCATGCACAGGCAGCCTTGAACTCCACACACTTTCTCCTCAGCCCTCTCTCGAATCTCGATGTCCCGCAGTCGAGTGAAGATTGAATGCCATGTCCCAGAATCCCAGAACGGCTTGAAGCTAGCCTGGATTCCTAATCAACCCCTGGCACAGCAACTGCAAGACAATCGGCGATCTTTGGAGACTTTCCAACCTGGACCGCGAGCATCCCTGAGTTCTAAATCCATTCCGCAATCTCTTGTGACATAGAACTTCTTAGCAGGAGACCGCGAGACCCGAACACACGGAAACGTGACACCACTCTGGAGTTGAGTGTCCGAAAGTCCGTGCACAAAACGTCAAATCGCAATACCACAACAAGTCCGGAACATCCAGGCCATTCCAGGCCTGATGTCCTGAAGTTATTAGTCCTGCACCCATGCCGTGAAACCCCGAGAGTGACAGGGCTTACCGGCTTCGGAAACCTGGCGTTGACGAGCGGTGTCCCTGTCATGTGTTGCCTTTGTCTTTTTGAGGACAACTGCTGAGGCATGCGTGAGGGATCTTCGTGGGTGTTCAGGCTGAGTCGACGCCGATTGCAAGACTTAGTTTTAATTATGCAGCATTGCCCTCGAGGGTTCATTCTCGAAAGTTCCATCGTGGCCACGACTGCTTGCTAAAATGCAGGGCTGCGACCTGGAGGCCCGGATGAAATTGTCAACAAAGCTGCACCCGCAAACCAATATCTGCCAAATCGAAATGCCCAAAGTTCCGTTGAGAAGTGTCTGGACATTGCAGTTGATGAGAACATTCCTTCGCAGGAAGTCCTGAGCGACGATGTAATGTAGAGTCGATCGGATATCTAGATGGCACACGAAGACCTTTTCCCGACTACCTCGTCCCCTGCATCACTCAGAGTGTGGAACCTTTTTGGGCCCTTTGAGGCTCTGGGCGGTGTTATCTGTTTGGACCTAGGACTTTGGTCTCGGCTGGGAGTTCAGGGTGTGTGCTGTTTTGTCGCTGTAAAGTGAAACGTCGAGGCTTGCAGGTTTACGATTCAGTGCTTCGGCTTTCAGTCTTTCAGTGTGAGCCCGAAGGGTGTTTGAATTGTGCCGGGTGCTTTGTGTCCGTCCAGTCTGTGCATGGCTTCAGCTTTGGATCTTGGCATGTCTGGGTTTTGAGCCTGGGGTTCAAGTTGAGGGGTTTTGGGGCTTCTTGGTTTCATTAGGAGGGAAGCAGGATCATCCAAGCGTCTCCTGCAGCGACAACGAGTGTCTTGCAGCATTTTGCCGTGAGGCTGAGGAATTGAAGCTGGACACTCATTTGCATCCTCCACCCGGAATTCACCAAAAAACGTTCTGATCCCTGAACCCCAAATAGGGGCCCGAAAAAGGACATGAGCATAAGCATTTTATCGCCATGTCACTACCTTACTAGGCTTCAATATAAGCGGGCGCATGTGGGATATCCCTGTCCTTAATTTTGAGTGTGTGCATTTTTGGCGGCCCTGCAAAGCAACATGAAAAGTCTTCAGCCCTCTTATGTCATCAAAACAAACCTGAACCAAACACTCCCTGTTATCCAACTCTTTCAGCAGCCAGGTCCGGCGAATATGCAGCCAATGATGCCCGAATCCCAGAGCCGGGTTTGGTTGCTGCCACTACGAGCTGCTGCTGCTGCTGCTGCACGAGATGATTTGCGGGCTGGTGCTGCTGTGGTCGCTGCTGTTGCTGTTGAGGAAGCTGTTTCGATTGCTTGCTGTTGTAGATGCGCTGTTGCTTTTGCTGTCATTGTTTTGCTGTTCCTGTTGCTGTAGCTGAAGCTGCAGCAGGTGCTGTTGCTGTTGCTGGTGTTGCTGATGTTGCAGATGTTGCTGTCGTTGCTGTTGTTGCTGTATTGCCGTCGTTGCTGTAGTTGCTGCAGCTGTTGTTGCTGCTTTTGATGCTGTTGCTGCTTTTGATGCCGTTGATGCTGTTGATGAAGTGCTGCTACTGATGATGATGTTGTTGTTGTTGCTGTTGCTGTTGCTGTTGCTGTTGCTTTTGCTGTCGCTGTCGCTGTCGCTGTGGCTGTGGCTGTGGCTGTGGCTGTTGCTGCTGTTGTTGCTGCTGCTGCTGTTGGTGTTGTTGTTGTTGTTGTTGTTATTGTTGCTCTCATTTTGTTGTCGCTGTCGTCGTTGTCGTCGTCGTTTTTTTTTGGTTGTTGTAGTTGTGGTTGTGGTTTGTTTGTTTAAATGTTTGTTTGTCCGTTGTTTGTTTGTTTGTATGTTTGTTTGTCCGTTGTTTGTTTGTTTGTTTGTATGTATGTTTGTTTGTTTGTTTGTCCGTTGCTTGTTTGTTTGTCTGTTGTTGTTGTTGCTGGTGATGTTGTTGTTGTTGTTGGTGGTGGTGGTGGTGGAGCCGCCACGGATCACAGAAGGCAGTGTAGCTGTGCTAACCAGGCCAGGGGTGCAAACTCTAGAGGCTCGCAACAGGCTCCTTTCCTGAAGCGTAAAGGTTGTCCGCCCGACTGAGCCANATTCCCGGGCCTCGCAGCTAACGTCGCACAAGACAGCAACGAGGTAAGCGGTAGGGTTTCCACCAGTCCGCGCGGTGGAAGGAGCAATACTTGGGTCACTCCTGGTGTTGCGAAACTAGTGGATGGCGCGCCGACTGTGCCTCAGTGTTTTTCTCCCGCCGAAGCTCTTTTGTTTACAAGAGGACCTGCAGCACGAAGCAAACCAAGGAGCAGTTCCAGTCGTCAGTTGGCCGTCTTCT
>BGNK01006026.1:17587-31567 GCA_003297005.1 Symbiodinium sp. clade A Y106
GGGCAACGCCTGTGCAACAATGAGGGCACCGCCCTAGGGGACTGATGGCAAAGTCCAGCGACCTGCCTCCTTGTACCAAGTGCTCAAAGAGCTGCTGCTGCACTGTACAGTATGCAGTGACACTCTTTTCCCCTAGGCCCTTCTTTTCGTTAGTTTCTAGTTACGGCTCCTTTTTTCTTCTCTGAGGATGTCGGCAGGTCAGCTACTAAGGGGCGGCGCTGGCTTACGGCACGTCTCGAAGTTTCTGATTCGCCCGCTATGAGCAGAGCCCGCTCGCTCAGCGTCCAATNTTTTTTCTTCTCTGAGGATGTCGGCAGGTCAGCTACTAAGGGGCGGCGCTGGCTTACGGCACGTCTCGAAGTTTCTGATTCGCCCGCTATGAGCAGAGCCCGCTCGCTCAGCGTCCAATAAGTGGTGGTGGTGGCTTTGGTGTTGTTGTTGTTGTTGGTGTTGGCGTTGGTGTTAGTGTGGTTGTGGTTGTGGTTGTCGTCGTCCGGTATTCTAGCGCTGTTCTTGCTATTGCGCTTGCTCTTGTTCCTTATCTTGTTATTGTTTTCCTTTTTCTTGTTCTTGTTCTTGTTCTGGCGGTGGCGGCACGGTGGTGGTGGTGGTGGTGGTGCTGGTGGCGGTTGTGGTGGTTCATCTTTCTACCATGAGTGTCTTTTCTTCATGCCAGTCTGCTTACTAACATGGTGATGGGGCTACAGATGTCATAGCGGCAAGAGGTTCATGGCCATGGTGATGATGGTCATCATGAAGATAGTGATGAGGAGTAATGCTGAGTGCGAACTGTAATACTGATGGCAAAGTTTTTTGGAAAAAGGTGGTTGGCATCATTGGTGTCTAATGTCACCGCTTTGAACGACGGCATGTGCACCTCTACGAACATAGCAGAATGACAGGTGGTTGCAGATTTCTTGGCCTCTGCCCTATGGCCGCAGGACACAGTCTAGACATCTGAGAGCGTGCGATTGCGTCAACCATGAGTGTTGTGGGCACCAGCATTGCGGAGCCAGCATGGAAGGTCACGTCATCCTTCGTCCCACAGATCACCAGTACCTGTGATGGAGATGAGGTTGAGGGCTCGATGGGGCGTGCAGTTACAGGCTCCACAGATTGCAGCGAAGATTCCACAACCAGGCATCAGCGGCTGTGGGCTCGTGCCCTGGACTCTCGCTGGAAGCTGTCTCGCACGGATTTTAAGATGAAGAAGGAGCTCAGCAGGACTCTGAAAAGCACATTGCAACCAAGAAGACAGGGGGATTTCCGACGAGCTCTTGCACGAGATCGATCTGCTGTCGTCGCTGCGACATCCTGATCTTGTTATGTTCCTTGGGGCTTGTATCGATCCTCATCTGCCGATCATGTGTGTGACAGACTTCTTGCCGGGTTGTGACTTGGAGCGCTACTTCATGTTCCAACGCAAGAAGCATGATGTGGCGACCTGGCGTCCCGGGCTCTCTCAGGTGCTTCAGTGGAGCTCCTCTATCGGTCGAGCACTAAACTATCGGCACGACCGTGATGTTGTCCACCGAGACCTAAAGCCACTGAATCTGCTGCTGACCAAGCATTTGGAGATCAAGGTGTCTGATTTTGGCATAAGTAGATTGATGGCTCGGGAGTGCGATGGATACTCAATGACTGGAGGGATTGGCAGCTGGCGCTACATGGCGCCTGAGGTGGGGAGGCACCAGGCCTATGACCAGAAGGTGGACATCTATGCATATGGCCTCATCATGTACTTTATGAGCTCTGGGAAGGCTCCCTTCCACCAACTTGGCCCCGATGCCGAGGCCATCTTGCAGCAGTACATTCGCGGAAAGGAGCCGCGGCCCGTTCTTCTCGACTGTCCCACGAAGCTGCGCCCCATCATGGCGGCTGCATGGCATGTCAACCCTGCCGAGCGACCGTCCGCTCAGGATGTCTTGGAAAACCTGGACCTTGTACAAGCCTCGGTGTCTTGCGCACCATGTGCCCAGATGTAAAGAGTTTTGGTTGGGCGCAGGAGCAGTGATGCTGCAGGCTTAATTCAGCTGATGTTGGGATCTTCAGGGTTAGTAGAACCCTCCTAAGTTCCCAGCTGTTCTTCTCTGGCATGTCTTGTATAGCAATGGGGCTGTACTCAGAATGAAGTGCAGTTTCCTTTTGAACGCTTTTAAACATCCCTAGCTCTTCAGTGGAGCGAGGGACCCTAAACAGTGCATGACCCAGCTACACCTCGAGTCGTCCTTAGGGCGAACAGATAGATGCGACTAGGTCATGGAATTCGCAGTGATCGGACATCGGACCAGGAAAGCTGGCAAGACATTCGTGTTCGTTCAATCAAGTCATGTGCGCATAGCTGTTTCGATGCATGTTCCATGCATGGTCCGGCTCGCATCAATGTATGGTTTTGTCTGGTCCGTGTCTGTTTCAAGCTCGACTGTTTTGTTCATCTGCCCTTACACATCCCTCCATTAAAGAACTTTTCGAGTGACTTTTCGAAAGTCTGCCCGTGGAGGATGGGGCATACATGTCCCAAGTCTGAGCGACTGGACAAAGCCAACTGCCTGCGCAAAGCATCGCACAAAAAAGTCCGTGGAATCCTGGTATCTTCTCTACCTGACGACTTTGTTTGGCGCTTTCTCTCCTGCTGATCTCGGTTGGATCTGCAGAATCGATCCCAAAGCATCAAACTGGAAGGCCCAAAGTCGTATGCTTGCTGCTGCTACTGTTCTCTCGAATCATTGGCCTCTTTGCAATCAGGAGTGTTAGTCCTCGTCAGCTTGCCATGACTCGTACTACGGTGGCCTTTACGACTCCCCTGCATATATCCTACTGACTCTTGCAAAGTAAAGCGCTAGAGCGAAGCCAAGCTCAGGGGTGGTCCCGGAGTGATGGGCGCGGGTGGCATGCCGGGCGCTGGCATGCAGCCGGGGACCTCAGGGCTGAAAGAATTCTGTAAAACCACCGTCTCTCTCTCTCTCTCTGTCTCTCCGGCTCTCTGCAGTAAACACGCGTGACCATCCTATGCTATACCATACTATACTATACTATTCTGTAGTGTACATACTAGACGGAACTAGACAGGACTACACTATACTATACGATAGTATCTTAGCATCTTCTGGAATAGAATAGAATAACAGAGACTGCCGTATAGAGTAACATGTTATAATATGAGAAACAAGATATGGCAGAGCATAGTATAAGAGAGAAAATATAAACTGCGGTATGCCCTACAATATGCATCACAATACATTATACCGGGCAATTTCCAAGACATGATACAGCAGAAGACAATATAACATAACATCGCCAACACATGTCATGATGTACTATACTATACTGTACTATACTTGACCGTACTATATTTCATGTACTTTAAAGAACATGATTCTTGCCCTCACAAAACTACTGAAAGGTACTTTACCATACTGTTGTATGTACTATACGTAACATAATATAGCATAATACAGCGCAAAATACTCAGGTGTACCAGGGCTTAATACAGAACGAAAGCAGGTAACTGACACGGATTTACTACTATGGTCTAATGTAATTGCAATGTACTGCTACAAAAACATGGGGTATCGTATGGCATGGCATGGCAGGTCATGGTATAGTGTTGTGTGGTATAGTATGCGATGGCATGGTATGGGCTGATATTATGCGTTGTGGTATGATGTCATATGATATGATATGATGTGATGTGCTATTGTAGAGTAGAGTAAAGCACAGTAGAAAGAGTGGACTAGAGTAGCTAGAATGCGGTAGAGTAGAGCAGAGTGAAAATGAATCAACACACACACACACACACACTGTCTAGGCGTCTTCAATGATGTGTTGACTTCCTTTGTTGTATCAGTTACGTTTAATCAGTCTGCTTTGTGTTATATGGGGCCTCTTTTGGATTCCTTTGTAGGACTAGGGAGTTGGTTGTAGTTGTAGGGTTTCGAAGCTTCGGATTATTTCTAGGTCTTTTTGCGATCTTGGATTGTATCTTATAAATGCTTGTGATTGTGTCCGTGTGTGTCCAAAGGTGACTGCGGCTTCTGGTTTTCGAGGGTTCTCCCTGTTTCCCGCATGCCAGCCTATTTTCCGCAATCCTGAAGCCAACTGACCTGAGAGGCCCGAGACTTGGCAGGAATTTGAAGGTCCTCAACCCGTGTTGAGTCTTCGAGCTAAGGCTGTCACTTAACAGTTGTTCCTCCTCTAAAGCCTCCAGACGCTGATCATCCAAGGGGGAGCATGATGATGACCCCCAACATGGGCGGCTTTTGAGATGTGGTCTCAGGTGCGGAACCCAAAACCCGAAACCCTCAGAGGTTGCTTTGTGGACCGCTTTCTTGGGTGTGTATGTAAGCTTCGTTTTGAGAGGCGGTTCAGATGGGGTCAGGTTGGCGGGAACTTCCGGGCTCCATATGTAACCAAAATGCGTTTATGTGTTGAAGATTCCGCGTTCAGGCCTTACGTGGTTTACAGGGGCGTAGAAGAACCAAGTTGTGTGAGAAGCCCCAGTTTGACCTACACCTTCAGATGATGTCTACTTTGATGTTTGAGCTTGGACTTTGAAGTCAAGTACTTCGAGTGTACACTGCCGGTACTAGCCAACCCAAGTAGCAAACTATGCGGCTACGCTTTTGGGAACCGCTAGGTACGAAATGTCGAGCTTAGCCGAAGGGCAAGGTCCGCATGGCCCATGAAGAGGAACATGCTCAGGGATGTTTCATCATGCCAGATGAAAAAGTACCAAAGTCGATCTCAAAGCAGGTGTAAACACACGACTTCATATGTCATTCTTCAGCCAGGAGCAGGTTGAATGTGTTTGTAGACATGCGCACAGTATGTATGTTCTAGCTTCAGCATGTTCCAGTATTGCTCGACGGTATTCGCAGATACCATCTGCGGAGAGATGGGTGGCTTTCAGGACTTCAGGCATACGGTTAGGGTTGCACATGCAGAGTTTTGGTCCATGCGACTCAGGCTTTCGGTCACTTGCTTGGGTTACATAAGAGCTTGGTCATTGGGGTTAGTTTGTGGTTTTGCCGGTGTTGCTGGCGAAGTGGACTGTGCTTCAACAGCAAATTCTCTGGGATCCGCTGGCAAGCCGAAGTCCTAAACTCCTGAGGATCTGAAAAAGCCCTAATGTAATTACGATGGTGGGTTAATGCAAGACTACTTGAGTCGGAAACCCAAGATTCAAGAACACACGACCCCAGATTTTCAACTCCGAGCCTCACTACCCAAAGCTCGAAATCAAGATCAAGAACCTGGAAGTTTTATCCCTAGCCCTTGACTCTGAATCTGACCCTGAGTGCTGCACCTTGCAGGCGCGTGCCTGCTTAAGTGGAGGATGCAGCGATGCCATAGGCAGCAATTTCAGGAGCAGGGAGGTAGTGAGGAGGTTTCACGATGACTCCAATTAGGTCGACGACATGCAGGGTTTAGGAGTCGATCTTGGGGGCTTGGGGTTGCAGGGGATTAGGACATGGATTTTGGGGCCCACAGTGAGTCACCCTTGGCCGTAATACCCGCACCGGATAGACACTGGATGGACGTGTCGGCTTATAAGNCTTATAAGGTGAAGGTTTGGGTTGCAGTATTAGGGCTTGTACCAGGTCCGGAGTTCTGCCAAGACTCTCAGTTACCCGGCGCTTAAGATAACCACATTGTCGGTGGATCGCTTCGGTATTTTCGGTACCTCCAAGACTCATGACAACGAACGCGGAATGCACCGCACTACAGCACCTCGCACTCTTCTCGAGACCTCCTATTGTTTATCAGTGCTACGAAGGTCGCTTGGGCTTGCAGGAGAAGACGACTTGATAAACGAATGTGGTTTCCCGACAAGGCACTCTTCCAAGTATCCAATACGATCCGGTATCAATCCTGAACTCATAACCCGGTACTTGAAAACCCAAGATCATGTACAGTCAACCTGCGCTGCAGCGTGTTGCCACATTCACGTCAACATAACATGCGTGCCAGGCTGCGTGCCGGTACATCTAAGTTTCAGGTTCGCGATAGTCGGCACTGAATATTGAATCCAAGGTCTGCGTCCCATATTCAATGCCCAGCACCATCAGGATTCGTTTCAGAATAGAAGAATACAAGAACAGACTTCAATTGTCTTCTCCTTGAGCTTCTCGGCGCGATTTGGAAGATACTTGTGCCAAGGGCACATCTCCGCCCATCAGAGGCATAGAGAGAGGCCACAGACAAGTCTCAGAAGGCAAACCGCCAACTAACAGAGAATATGAGCTGTTTTGTAACGTACCTTCAGCAGGACCTCGACAAGATGTTTAGTTGATGCAGGTACGGTACAAGGCTTCGCAGTCCAGTCTCTCTGCGTTGGCAGCCTGCCATTGTCGGCAATTGCCGGTGGATGCTGAGTTTGACCTTCAGCCAGAAGTAGCAAGTGCGAGAACCCAAGACCCTAGGCGCAAAACTAGGATGCACCTTCGCGAGAGCGTAAGAACAAGAAGCAGCAACTGACATGCTTATGCTTAGGTTTCGAAATACTCAAGAGCAACAGACGTAATTCTGCAGCGAGCGTTGTCAATAGTTCTTGTAGTCTTGAGGAGTTAGAGTCCGGCGAGAACTTGCTTGATATCATTACAGTATGCCTGCCGGGACGAACTTAACCAACATAGGGTAGTCGCGAGGTTCAGCCGCGGGGTTCTGGGTCGTAGTGTGGCATCTAGGTTAGGTGTAGTGTCAAGCAATTGAGTATCAAGCATTGCCGTTCCGGAGCCTGCTTCAGCAAATGCCAAGTGAGATGATCCGAGCTCCAGAGATTTCGGGTCGTTTGTTTTGCCCAGCTTTACCTGGAAGCATCTCTCTGCTCGGGAGTCTGAGATGATTTGGTTTAATGACGAGTCTCCCAACCCCATGGCAAGGCCCGAATCGCCAGAGCCCTAGATTCACCAATTGCCAACTTCACGGGACCTTAGAAGGATCCGCGATTGCGTGGAAGCTGAGGGTAGACCCTGGATGGCAAGTTGAGGTTAGGGGTTTGCGTGGGTAGCAGGTGTCACAAGAAACTTCCCGGGAAGCCGGTCAGAGGTGTTCGATCAATCATCTCCCCCGAAGCCCTTCTGTTGATGGTCTTTCAACTTCCCTTAAACCCCTCCCCTGCCCCCAAGCCTGGGCCCTTCTTACCTCCAGCTTCATGCCTCATTGCCAAGTTGCGGACTTTTGTAAAATCCCGAGCTGGGAGGAGCGTAGCACCTCGGTCACGTTTTCCTGATTTCATGCATCTGCCCTAGACAGCTTAAGACAGTTTACATCGGCGCGTCGATGCTTACACAACACGAGTAGCACAAGTGGGGATCATCTCCGGTTCAACCGGGTGTGCGGCATGTAATGTAGTCATTGTGGGGATACAGTATATACAGTATACAGATAATAGCTCATTCATTGCTGAGATGCTAAGAAGCAGAATAGAGAGAGCGTCAGAATGGTCACACCCAGTGCCTGATGCCCTGAGGTTTTATATTTACTTGTCTTATAACCTCGTCGGAGAACTGCTGGGTTGATTGCGGTTTTGCATGCCGTTATTTATGTCAGTTTGCGTGTTGTTTCTCGGCTTCAGGATTCAGAACGGCTTGCAGTCTTCTCACCGACGGAGCTCTGGTGTGTGGGTTTTTACCAGCAGAGCTAGTGTTTGGGGGGGGGGGGCTCCAAACGTCTGCGCCAACTGTGCCGTGAAGCTCTGCAACTGCGACACAGTAATTGCAGAATAGGCTGCTGCCCTAAAGCCTAAGATGCAAGTTCAACGAGCCAGGGGGCTGTCATGCATTTCTTCCATGAGTTATCACACTTCTTATCACACTTCTAGAATCCAGAAGGCATCGGCTTCTACTTTTACGGCGTGACTGATCTCATCCGAATTGGTGGTCAATCGACCAACAGCATCCCTCAAAGGCACCGGGGGTGCAGATCCCGAAGACATCCAAGCACAAATGCACAAACGAACATGGAGGCTGATTCTCTGCGGTATCTTACTGTTACTTACATGTGTGTTAACAAGCTAGACGTAATCTCTTGTCACTTTGGACCTGCCCTAAATTCCGTGCACTAGCTGTCACTACCGGAACCAGGTATATACATGGCGTCGTTTCCTTCCATTTGATGGTTGTCTTGTCGTAGAAACTGCGAGCGTTGGCCAGATCCCGCGCAGCTTGCAGTCGCCTGCGCCCTAAGGCAATACAGCTGAGTCTCCGATCCTTCAGGGTTCCGGTTTTGAACCACGGGCTGAGAGCTTCGCCCCTTAGGATCTAAGCGGGTGCAACCCCGAAGCCTTTGAACCTAGCATTTGGCAGCTCGAGCTCCCACTGCAACCCCGCGGTATGCGACTCAAAACCGGTCCGCCACTGTAGGAGCCTAGTCTTCGCCTCAGGTTTTTTGGGGATCAGCTTATTTAGGATCTGGAGTCGCGGACTCCGGATCTAGTTAGGTCCTATAGGTCTTGGCTTGGGCCTTGATGGCTTGAGGCTTGCATTCAATTCATCTGGGCAAGAGGGTTTCAGTTCAGGGCGGTGAGTGAGTAACCTTGTTTGGATGTTGGGGTCGTTGTTGAGTTCAGCATAGTTTAAAAAAGCGCACCGGACATTGGTTAGCTCCTTCAGTTTGCCGGGAGTTTTGCGAGAGAACAAGAGAAGGAGGGGCTGCAAAGCATGTGGCCTGGCAGGGGAGTATGATGCCTTTAAGCTAACCATCAAACTCCAAGCTATGCTTCTGGCTTGACCCTCGAATGTGCCGTCGCACATGTGGCTTTTTCAGGGGCCCTCTACCCGAGTTCTCGAGGAACCTGGAAATGTCAACTGAGATTACGCCAGCGCCAAATGCATCAGGCACACATACATGCGAGACCCGGCACCTCAAGTCTACAAATGCACCTAAAGATTGAGGTGTTGATGCTCAATACCCATGTCATGTACCCCAGGTCCCAGAGCCACCCACATTTCAACGATGCAGCCTCGTGGAAGCATCCGAAAGGACTGCTACGCCCGAGTGCAGCAAGCCCCAACTTGTGTGCCACTGCGGCTCGAAGTAGCAGCTAGCGGTAGCCTGGCCTGCAGCCGCCCTTGTTTCCAAGGCACTTCTTCAGGGCTCAGGCGGGCTCAGGGTTGCGCTTGGGATTTGGGTCCAGGTTGGAACGAACCCGGCCCCGGATCAGGAGCGAAGTGGGATCTGTTGATGTCCGAACCCCACACCACGAGTGTGCTGTGGAATTAGTTTGGTGGGCGGCAGCACCGGAAACTGATAATATGACCCCATGTAAGCCCAAATAACGCCACTGCATCTGGTGTGAATCCTACGCGTCAAGCCATCGTCGACACAAAGGAGCCCTTCAAGCTCAATCTTTGTGCGACTTCTGATCCATGTGTGAGGCCTCGGGTTGTGTGTTCTGGATGTTGGGGTTTTGTTTGCCTTGCTAGTTGCAGCTCTCTTAGTAGAGGCAGCTCACATTCATTGGGATAGTAAGGGTGCCCCCCGGGGATGTTTTGCATGAGGCTTTCCCTCTTGCGGCCCGCGAAGGCCGAGCGGTTGCGTGGGGGCTTCGCGGGTCCTGCATCCGTCACTCCAAGACAGTTTTTGGCTCGCGTAGGTCTCTCTTACCCGATTTCATGTTCCAATCGTATGACAATGAATCCTGAATCCCAATTTGTGTAGCCCCGAACTTCAAAACCCCGGCCCTGAGGCTCCAATGTATGAGTGCCCTGTCTCCCAACATCCAAGGTGCATTTGTATGGAAATTATGTAACCTCAACCAGCCAGCCCGAAAACTGCTTCAACCCGGCTTTCAAAAGAAAGCAGCCACCTGAAGCCCACTGTTAAGGGTTCGCCAACAAAGTCCATTGTAGCCATAGTATCCACCACAAAATCCAACATAGGCTAGCACGACAGAAAATGCCAGAAAAGTACGTAAGCGAGAACAACAGGGTCAAGACGATTCGGGGTCACATTGTACGTACTGGTTCAAGCATCCAGAACGTGTAGCAGTGCAGCATAGGGTTTGCAGAGGTTGGTCTACGTCTGACTGCAGGATCATGCCTGCGCTGTCGTACAATACTTGAACGACGCTTAAAGGGATTCCCGGCGTCTTCTTTCTCAGAATCTAGGACACCACTTTGCCCAGCTCAGATGCTCGCGCCGTTGGCAATATAAGCTGTATCAGTGCAAAATAAGTGCTAGGTTGTGGGAAGCCATATTATTTCTTCAATTGTTCCAGTTTCAAACCTAACCCAAAATGCCACGCTCAAAGTCCCCAAGAGGACGTTTCAGGACTTCACGAGGACTGCGACGAACCCACACCAAATACCCTACCGGCCCTCGTCTACTCAGAAGCGCATTATGAACCAGCGAATGTACACTCGACTTGTGGGTTTGGAGTTGTGGTGTTGCACATCGTCACTCGGGGAGGAGTTCGACTTCTGCTCGGATTTGTTGAGCCAATTTTGAAAGAGCTTGGAATGTGGCAGTTGCAGGAGGTGACACAATGAGAGTCATTCTTGCATTCTGGTTGCCGAATCTGTGCTCGAAGCGTTCTTGAAAGGTAGGATTGTGTGCATGTGCTTCTACATGGAAGCCGCTACTCTGCACTCTGAGCTAATAGCCACAAGTTCAACCTGATGTTTACAATAGATGGAGGAGTGGGTGGTTAGAATTCAGCTGTGACAGGCATACAGACGTCAGGGTATTTTCCCAACCTCGCTTGCCTGGGCCTTCGAGCCTATGGAGGGCGTGGAAGGACATAGGCTTCACGATGACGGCCATGCTGCCAGTCGCTTGGAAACTTGTCAGAACAGTTCAGCCAGGATCTGGCAACTGCAGACAACTTGGCATCAGGTCTTGACCATGCTGTTTGAGTCATTGGAAGCACTGCGTCGCCGGACATTCTGTTAGTAGACCACTTCTCCGAGCATTTCCGAACCAGTTGACGCCTTCAGTCTTGAGTCCCAATCCTGAAACGTAAGTTTCGGCTCCTTGAGTTCAGGGAGTCGTTTTTCTGTCCTCAGCCTTGACCTCGCCGGCTCACCGACAAAGCCAGGGTGCGGCTCCAACCCATTTCAGCTTCAGCTTCAACACAGCCCCTTCGAAGTCTGTGCCCCGAATCCCGTAGTCCCAGACCCTGCTGATCTGATCACTCCGGAGACGATAGACAGATAGATGGATAGATGGATATCAGATACAAAGATAGAGCGATGGAAAGATTGGAAGCAAGATAGATAGACAGATAGATAGACAGACAAGCAGAAATACAGACCGATGGATGTATGGATGGATGGGTAGACAGCAGATACTTCTTTAAGCCTATTTTGTGTTGATATATCTGTTGATCTTGATGGCACTGGAGATGGCGACAAAGGGCAGTGATGATGACGAACGTGGTGACTGTGATGAGTCTAATGCCATTTGCAACCATCACCCATAGGATCGTCATTATCTGTCATTTTCCTGGCCTTCGTCGCCATTTTCATATATTCTCATCACCTCACTCCTGGAATGACCGTCTTCACACTGGTCCTGGCAATGGTCTGGTCAGAAATGACGCGATATTACTGCGAATCATTCGGAGAGCATCGGGCAAATTCAGCATACTCCCGATGGCCTCAGGATGGGATTGGCATCTGCAAGGCACTGCTGATACAAGAAAGCAGGTTCGACAGCCTTGAGGTGAAGCTCAACAAGATCCTGAAGAGGCAAAGTAGGGCATTGCGGGCAGAGATCATCGGTTTCGTTTCAGGCTCTCGTATGACGGCTGGCTTCAGGCCTGCGAGCTCCCATACGTAAACACCGAGCGATGAGCAAGATGTCGAACGACCAGATTTGCACTGCGTGCTGATAGAAGTGTAGCCAAGAAAGCACAGGGTCGCGAACGGCTGCAGAAGGATCATTCCCAGTACTGGTTGTAAATACTCGGGATTTGCTCTTTGAGGGTGTCAGGCAGCCAAAGAAAGTACCATACCACAAGCCCAAAAAAGTGTTTCCAACCAGTGGAACTGTGGCAGTGTCTGAACCACTGCAACTGCCACAAGGTTGGCAGATAACGGTGGAATCTAGTGCAAAACAAAGGTTCCAGCTATGATGTTCACACCTTGCTATACCTCGCCCCAAAGAAGATAGGAGGTATGCGCGGGCAGGCTCTTGCATTATGCAGCTGCAAAGCTTCCTGACCAGCAGTACGAACAAGCGCGAACATCAAGCATCTGACCAAGAAAAGATCACTCGTTGTGGCAGTACAGAAGCACTGGCAACAGTTTATAGCAGCAGCAGGAGGTGGAGTAGTAGTAGTAGTAGTAGTAGTAGCAGCAGCAGCCGCGGGCCCCACAGGGGACCCACCCTTTAAAAACAATAGGAATGCTTTGTGCTTGTTGCAAGTGTGGAAAATGATTGCCAGGCCGTAGGATTCCTCGCTTGTTGCTGAAGTTTTTTTTCGGGGGCCAGCTCCGGTCCCCGAAAGGATGGTTTTGGGGTTAGAACTGGTGTTTTGGAACACGCCGCGGCCGCATTTTTTTCTTCGTTTGATGGATGGGTGAAAATGTGGTCGGAAGGTGTGTTGTTGGGGCTTAAACTGTTGTTTGGGAGCACGCAGCGACCGCACTGTTTCTTCAAACTCGACAGGGAAGAAACTGCTAAACCACAGGGTGGTCGGATAGTACGAAAACGCTGCAAATCCCGTGCAGAACGCAGGTGCTGCCAAAAAGGTTTCAACGCTCCCAAAACCTGAAGCGCAACATCGCATAAACATCAAAAACAAAGCCAGCTGAAAGTGGAAGGGGCTCGCCAAGACCCCTAAAGCCCAGACCGCAGCGCAAGAGGGTTTGCTTTTAAGTAGTGTGTAGTGTGTGCGCGCTAGGGTGTGGAGATATTGTTCGGGGTGTCCGCGAAACAAGGTCGTCGTCATCTCCGAAACAAGCTTCCCCCTGCACAAGTTCGAGTTTTCGCAGAAAGCTCTCCGAAATTCCAAGTTCGAGTTCGTTTAGTCCGGAAGTAGGCTTGGTGACTATCTATCTGTATATATATATATATGTATATATGTGTAAGGTGGTCCGACAACACGAAAGTACTGTAAATACCAAGTAAAACAGCTCTTCTGAAGATATTGTTCGGGGTGCCTGCGTAACAATGTCGTCATCATCGCCCCCCTCCCTCCCCCTCCCCCTCTCCCTCTCCCTCTCCCTCTCTCTCTCTCCCCTNCCCCCACCACCCGATCCGAAATGTGCCTGAACACACTCATCATCATCATCATCGTCACCCTCAGCATCCTCATCGTGATCATCTTCCTCAAACATGCTAAGAAGGTGGGTCCGGCAAGGGGCACCGGCCTAGTAGTAGTAGTAGTAGTAGTAGTAGAAGCAGTAGTAGTACTAGTAGTAGTAGCAGTAGTAGCAGCAGTAGTAGCAGTAGCGGTAGTAGTAGTAGTAGTACTTAGTACTAGTAGTAGTACTAGTACTAGTACTAGTACTGGTACTAGTACTAGTACTAGTACCCGTACCAGTACTAGTACTAGTACTAGTAGTACTAGTATTAGTACTAGTAGTACTAGTACTAGTACTAAGACTAGTAGGAGCAGCAGTAGTAGTAGTAATAAGAGTAGTAGTATGTAGTAATAAGAAGTAGTAGTAGTAGTCGTAGTAATAGTCGTCGTAGTAGTAGTAGTAGTCGTCGTCGTAGTAGTAGTAGTACCCGTAGTAGTAGTAGTAGTAGTAGCAGCAGTAGTAGTAGTAGCAGCAGGAGTAGTAGTAGTAGTAGTGGTAGTGGTAGTGGTAGTGGTAGTGGTAGTGGTAGTGGTAGTGGTAGTGGTAGTGGTAGTGGTAGTAGTAGTTCCCACATTCTCACAAAGATGTCAATTCCCAGCTAGGGAGTCTTGAAGCCATCTTCAGGACCCCCTGTCAGTTCTGCGGCAGCACAGCCAAGGCGGGAAACCACCGAAGTACGCAACACGCCACAAAATGCCCTGCCATGTTCCAGGCCGTTGCGCTTCAGCAT
>BGNK01006027.1:0-31567 GCA_003297005.1 Symbiodinium sp. clade A Y106
TATTGTAGACGTAGAGGACGAAGCCAGGTCCCAGGTAGAACAGCAGGAGGCAGTTACAAATAAAAGACAAACAAAAACAAATAAAGACAAATAAAAACAAAAAAAGACAAATAAAGACACAAAAAAAGACAAAACAAAACAAATAAAGACAAAGTTTGCCAAATACGAACATAAATAAGGTTTTGGGCCCTTTACATAGAAGCCCTGTTGATCTAATCCCTGTTGTTCTGGTTCGGCGCAAACGGTTAAGGAAAAAAGGGTTTGAGTTCAGGTTGGATCGAAAAAGGTTGGGTCGAAGATATCTGTAATCACGTTGAAGACTTCGGGGCTGAAGGTATCAAGAATACTTTGGTGTACGGGAAGCACCGGAGCCTAGCAGCCTTTGTCTTAGTGGGGAGGCGTGTTATTGCGTGGCTCTCAACGCAGTAGCACTACACGGTGTAGGTACCAGAAATTTGGACCCAACCCTAAACCCCTAAACCCTAAGCCAGCAACCCCGAAGCTTCTCGGATCCTACATCGCCGATAGTTCCCAGAAGCTCGACATGATGTGACTTACGAGGCACAAAGTTTCGAGCTGTCTTAAGCCTACGGGTATTTGTAGCGGAAGTCGAATTGCATATACTTGCCATCAATAATGGCGACCTGCGCAAAAACGTGTAGGCATTCATGGCTCTTGGGTCGTAACCCTTAGCCCTGAACCCTATCATCTCTAAATGGCATGACCTACGACCGGTAGACGCCAGCTCAACCATTGCTGGGTATGCGCAGTTAGGTTGAGCTTAGTACATGTGGACCCGAACAGAGGCTTCACAAGAATCCTAAGCCTTGTGCCTGGCTGGTCCCTAAACACTGAATCCTAAACACTGAAACGAAGGTTTCGCGCAGGGTTTTGGGAACTTCGACAATTTGATCACAGTATGGAGGTATTTGGCGGCATTTGTTATTGGATAACGTTGGGTGACCTGAAATTTCATAACAACCTTGGCCGTGCGGTTTCCAGCTATCGACGTCGAATTTTCAGGTACCGAAGGGCCCGGGACTTAGGAGGACGGGGATCGGTTGCTATGATCTCTGAGAAGCCGGTTTAGGTGTAAAGGGTTGTAGGTATCAGGCCTATGAACCTTGAACCCTACACCTTAAGCCCTTAACCCTGAGCCTTAAGCGCCAAACCTTTAGCCTCGACTGGTCCGTCCGAGTGCGAACGCCGAAACCCTAAACCCAAGGCGACCCATCGTGTCACGATGAGGAGGGCCGAACGCCGGCAGACTTGGCGATCGCTGTAGGCGCGGGCTGCAGAGCTTCAGGCTCATCAAGTGTAGGGTTTAGGGCATGCAGGGTTTAGGGGTTAGGGCGTTGAGTTTATTGTGTAGGGCTTTGGGTTTGGGGTTTATGGAAGATTGCAGACATCATTTATAAAAGCTTCTTCATGGTACGAAGCGCCCATCAGAAGTCCCTATAAGATTTCATCAAGCCCAGGAGCTTAACACGAGCTTTTTGGATTAGCCATGATTGGAACTTCCCTCTGCCTTTATTGCCAGAATATGTTCACTATGAAGGACCATATGTGCCCTTCTGAAGGGTGCTTGGGGGTCCTGTTGTGAGTAAGCGCGAAAACGCCGACCGGTATCCCTTCTCCTCTGATTGGTTGAAGCACCAGACCTTACCGTGCGCTGGATCACGGGTTGGAGCTTCGGGGTGCTAGAGGTAGGGCCCTAAACCCTAAACCCTAAACCGTTATATGAATGTTTGGGGGTTTGTACAATGTCGGGCTTACGGTCGGGTCCAAAACCCGTGCAGGCCACCACCGCGTTGCCAAGCTGCTGCAGAGAGCAGCAGAAGAGCAAAATAACAGAGCAAGCCGGGCGGTGGGGGAGTCTGGGGTTTGTCGGTTTGTTCAGGTCCAAGTTGAATGTGCCGCTTTATGGTGTTTTAGGTGAGTTCAAGGGAAGACATTTCAAACGCTGTAAACCCTATGCACCCCATACACCCCCCATAAACCCTGTAATTATAGCAGAAACCCTGCAAAGGGGATCGGAAGGCCGACAGGTACTGGGGGGCTTTGGGTTTCGGAGTTCAGAGGGTCGGGCTTTTTTGTTTACGGCACGGGCGTTAAGTAAGCGCAAACTTTGGGATGTAGATGGAGCGCTAGGCAGAAGATGGTTATATTAATACATTTATTATCGTATATTTTATACTCTATATATATATATATATGTATATATATATATATATCTATTAAGTTGTACATAGACATCTCGATCGCGAGCCTGACGCCCTAAAGACCTACATCGACCCCTACGACGCAAATCCCCACCACCATCCTAATAACATCCCGCTCTCGCCCCTATATAAACGCATACCTCAAAACTCTATTCAAAATAGATGCCCCCTAAGCTCCCCTTGCAGTTTAGAGGCTCTAGCAATAGAGTCCTCGCAAAGTAAAACCCCTCTAAGTATGCTTGAGCTAAACCCAAGACCCTAGCGCCTAAAACCTGAGCCCCCTATAAGCCGTAAGCCCCAAAGCGACCCGAGGCTGATTCCGGCGTTTCGGAGTGAAGTTGCCGGGGGCCCCAATCGGACAGTTTGGTTAAAGAGAGTTTAAGGAACCATTTAAAGGAACCCCTATTCTAATGATTAGGGCCCCTATATTAAATCCTTATAGGTGCCCTTGTAGAGGTTTTGGGTTTAAGAGTTGTAGGGTTTAGGGCGGCCTCCCCCCCTCTAGTCTAGAGTCTAGTGGTCCTTCAAAGGTTTCTATTCGGTGATTCGAGGGTTTACAGGTGTCATATGGTGGCCTTGACCATCGGTATTCGTACAGGTTCATACAGCTTACAGTCTGAGGGTGTCGGAGAGTTCCCCGATCCAACCCCGGGACTCATCAACGTAGCCAACTACCGAACCTTAGTGGTCCAAACCCTGAATCCTGAACCCTCTCTACACCTGATTCATGCTCCTTCCCTGGTCCAGCCCTACTCTCTGTGCAACCATTTGTCCAAGCTACCATTCTCTACAGCCTAAGCACCTCTGTAGGCATCGTCTTAGCGAGGAACAAAATCCACTTCTATTCCGATGGATGCTTGAAGCGCTGTGTTTGGCATTGGAAGTTCGGGCTTGCGGCTTCAGGTGTGGGTTTAAGGGTTTAGGGTTCAGGGTTTGGCGATGCCCCCCAAACCCCGCTACCTGCATAGACTTGGGCGTATGCAATCCGAACGGAGTATCAGGACCAATGGCGAGCCAATACTATTGCTGCTGTACTCAGTTGTTGAATCTCTTCATAGGTTTTCTTTATATTGCTTTTTTTCGTTAGTTCAGTAGCAATGAAGTCTGTCTGCAGACAAGACGACTGGATGCGAGGTGCGACGCAACCCCGCGCCCAGGCAGCTGTCTCAGTTCCTGTTCAGGCAACTCTTCTTGGGGTCCTACTCTGGGGGGAAAATTGTGATTGTCTGCGGGAGTATGAATGATAGCAAGAGATCAGGATCAGGACGATGCATGTGGCAATCATGTTAGCAAGTACACAAGCAGGAATTTCATCACAATGCTGATATACTGCTTGACACCGAGCATAAACTCGACAAGGCAGTGCCGATCGTCGTCATGATCATCGAAGTCGTGACATCAACAACACTTTCATGAACCAAAATAACCATATATGCATCATCAGTGTTGTCGCAGTCGGTCCAGCAGTAAGGGGGCATCGCTTTGCAATAGCAGGCTGTTGCAGCAGGTTCAGGTGGAGAAGTGCGGGCAGCTGCGTGACACCAACAGCGCTGCAGCGATAGTGCGGCAGTACTCAAACAATCAGTCCTGGCCAACATAGTGAACCCAAGCGAGCAATCGTCTTCTTGAGATACCAAAGCCCTTGACCACCGTTCTCAAGCCTCTAACTAACTTCCACACTGCACCCAACCCGTGGAAGTCAGAGAGACCCGGCCCGGCCCCAAGGACTGAGACCCACCCCTAGCAATGGCAACAGCAGCTTCGATCCAGAGGAGAGACCCTAAACCTTTAAGCCCTAAGCAAAGAACCCTTGGATACTTGATGCAACGACTTGAAATTTGTCCGAGAGTTCTACAGAGAGGACGTTCCAGAATGGGGTGTGGTGTTTTCGGTTCAAGAATAGATATATTAGCGTGGGGCTTAGGGCTGCAGGATTGTTTGGAGTGCGGCACTTAGAGCATGTCTCAGAGTGTTACTGAAGTGCTTGGTAGTTTTAATTACCAATATTATTCTTAAGGTTCCTTATTATACATATACCAAAATATGTACCCCCAAGCTCTATTCAAATTATTAAGGCCCCTACATTAACCATGGTGGAGATCTAGGTTTGCAACGGCAATGGTCACCCCAGCGGCAATATGCCGAAATCTCGCGCACCAGGACTGGGCAATTTTAAGCCTAAATAGTAATTACCAATACTATTTTGGGAGCTCCTTATTATAATAATTACAGTATTATGTGCCCCAAAACTCTATTCTAACTATTAAGGCCCCTATAGTATGTTGAAGGTACTGGGCTTATATAGGGTGTAGGGTTTATGGTTTAAGGGTTTAGGGTTCAGGCTGTACTCGTGACAGCAGGGCTCTGAGCCTGCCAAAAGGGAATACTTGGAGGTTCATGGGTAGATTATACGTGGAGTTATACAGGGTTTAGGGAGTATAGGGTTTAGGGTAGTTATAAGTGGGGTTATAAGCAAGGTAACTATTACTACACTCATAACCCTTACTGGGTTGCTTATAACCCCACTTATGACTACCCATGAACCTCCAAGTAGAGTCAGCCATCCCGGCGTGACGTTGCAAGTTGCAAGAAAAAGGTGTTTAGGGTTCCAGGCGGGCATGTACAAGTCTGTGCAACAAATTGTTTTGGGTTTCGTGGTTTCAGCCCATGGTTGATCACTGCACTCAGAGACACAAGAGACCTCATTGTGACCTCATACATGCTTTTTGCTGAGAAGTATGAACTCTTCGCAACAAGGAGCTGCCCAACTAGACGCTCTGTCCGACAAAGGTTCAAGGATTTCGGAGATCGATGCTCTTGAACGTTGCAAACAGCAGATGCTGTGAAGATCTACGCAGATCGGACATCTCAACAAAGACCCCAAGCCCTAAACCCCAAACAGTGGATGAAGCCGGGATCCCAGAACCTGATACCTAGAGGGTGCATGCTAGCGGCCTGAAACGGAGCGATTGCAATGGTGCCTGACAACGCCGACTCGGCGAATGTCGTCGGCCGCCGGAGACTTGTTCCCGATTAAAAGCCATGTTTGTCGTTTATGGTACATGCCTCGATGTCATGTTTTAAATTTCGTGCGCGATCCAAGTTTCTTGAGCATCAAGTCTGTGGATGTCTCTGCGAACCTCGATCCCGATGAACTCTCAGCAGATCTGTCGGACGATGAAGTTCCAGATGAATGTGCCGCCCTGAAGGGGACATCGCACCTGACACAGAGTCTCCCCGATTTCCGCGGTAGCGGCATTCCTGCAGGCCATGGAGCCCGCCCAGAAGTTTTGCGCGGATGTCCCGCTCACGTCGCTTTTGGCGGCTTTTGACGGGGCTGGTGGGAGTGAAAGCTTCTTCCATCTGAGCAGGGTCAGCGAATCCTACGACGAGTTCGTGAGTCATAGTTGGCAGGTTGCAACTTGGAAGAAAGTTCTGCTTCTGGTGATGTTAAAGCCTGGCCCACCTGCGTTCCTCATAGCGACGCTTGGTGCCGGGCTGATGATGTGGATTTGGCAGTTTGGCCTCTTGCCTGGCTTTTTGGTGCCTTCTCGCGGGGCTTATCCTGGCGCCCTCGGCTCTACTCTTCTGGAAGCCTTGCGGAATTATCTTTTTAGACAGGGTGTGCATCAACCAGTTCGACAACCGCCATTCCTTCGCTCCCATCCCGACATGCTCACAAGCATGAAACTCTCGAATCTGAAAGTGGCTCCTGCGGCTCTTGACAATGTTTCCGTTACTATGGTACTAGGCTCTCTCGCCTTTGGCTTGTTCGCCTTCCTGGCTCCGTCAGAGAATGTTTGGGTAGAGTGGACCGCAAGTGGCTTGTGATGTTGTTTGCGGTGCGGTCGCAGTAGGTGCGTTCCGCGCGCACTTCCGGGCCCTTGACGCGATGAGCTCTCAGCTGCGGAACTTTGAGCTTCAGAAGACCCGCTGCTGGTGCTGCTCCGTAAACCATGTGCAACCGACTACTTCTGAACTGCTCCCATGCGATAGAAGCATCCTTACCAAGTGTTTGACTGCATGGTTTGGTTCCGAGCAGGCCTTCATTGATGCTGTTCGCTCCTCTGTGGCCACTGCGCTCGAACAGCAGCTGGGCTATGACGCATTTCCATACACCTGGTTGTTATGGTCGTCGACGCCATAGTTATGGAGCGTCATGGACGTTCTGGCCAGCTTGCTGGTCAATAGTGCTCTCAGGGAGGATGCGGTCCAGAGGATTCTCATCAGATGCCCCACCTACTGGCTTTTTACTTTTCCTACGATTATCACCTGGGGCATGATCATGGCCCGTTTCTTGCGAGCGAAGGGGCGAAACTCGCCCATGATTGCGCCAAGCGTCGTTGTTGTCTTGTTTTGGGAGATTTGGACCCGCCCGCTTTCGAGAATAAGTTGGTGGGCTCCTTGATTTTTGCGACAAGTGCTGTGGTGAACTTTCTCATCACATGGTCTATGTACCATTGGCACCACGGCAAAGGACTCTTGCGGCTAATTGGTCCAAGATCCTGAGAGGTTCCCAGGTACGGAGTTTCACGCTACAAGGTTCTCAGCTTTTCGTCTTTGCGAGGCCCCAGACGACCGAAAGACTTCTGCAGTGTACAGTCAACTTGTGAATCCTCCATCCGCCGCGGCAGAGGGTCCGGTTGGTGTTAAACCTTGGCGGTGGAACTGCCAAGCTTTCCACCCAGAAGTCATGCCCTGCTCCCTGCCTCAACAGAGAATCGACCCCGGACTGATCTTTCAGAGCTTGTGGTGTAGGGCCTAATCCTAATAGATTAGGACCACCCAGCGTAGGCCCTTATTCCTTTTTTTTTTGGGTTTAGGTTCCCTTATAACCCCCCTTTAAACCAAAAAGGGCACCCTTTTTATTCCTAGGTTACTCTTAGGTCTAGTAGAGGGGTCTTGAGTGTTCATGGTAACAATAGTAACATGAAGAATGTCTTCTTGTGCTGCCCATGCAACCATCCCAAGACGTGCCGGCCAACCCCCTCTTCAAACAAGCCTGTTCCAATTATTCAGGCCGCTATATTCAAGTTTAGGGTTTAGGGCAAGCCGTCGAGCTCAGAGTACTTACATTTCTATCGGGTATCCAAGCTTCTGTGGGAAGTTACAGTCGATCAGAAACCCTTCTTCCCCTAGCCTGAGCATCCCAGTCAACCATATAAGCCAAAAGTGAGCTCACAGCAGTGGGCCGGTAAAGAGACGTGCAGGAACATAATATAGGGGCCTTGATCATTACCAATTCTGAAGTTCTTCTCATCGCAACCCTGTGCGTCGAGTCGCAGTTTCAACTTAGGGTTCTAGGGGCTTTGACCTTCCTTGCAGGATGTCATCATAACCGTGGAGGACTGGCACGCCAACTCAGTCTGGGGCCCCCCACGCCCAGTCTCGGAGAAGTGTGGCCTTAAGTTTAAAGGCAAAAACTGTTCCTCAGAAAGCCAGTTCTCGCAACAGTCATAGAGTTCGCCGCTTTTGTGGTGATGGGGTCCTGGCTGTAGTAGTAGCAGTAGCCTCAGTAGCGGCAATAGAAGCAGCAGCAGTAGTAGGAGTAGTTGTTGCTGTCGTCGTCGTGGTGGTACGTAGTAGTAGTCGTCGTCGTCGTAGTAGCAGTAGCAGTAGCAGTAGCAGTATGTGACACAGTAGCAGTAGCAGTAGTAGCAGTACCAGTAGCAATAGAAGCGTAGTCGTCGTTGTCATGGTTGTGGTGTTGGTTGTGGTGATGGTGGGAGTAGCAGTAGCAGTGGCAGAGGCTGTAGCAGCAGCAATTGGAGTAGTTGGACTAGCAGCCCCGAAGCTTCACAGCAACTTGCGGCCCCAGGCCCTGTGGGCGCTACACCACAAGCCGTCTGCTACGAATTCACAGCTCCACGTCTTCCTCTGCCGCACACTACAACGAGAGCTCTTTCCAAAATCCCCCAAACCGCCTTCGACCCTGTCCCAATAGCTCGTCGAAACATCGCAGATGCTTAGAACTCCTCCCTGGCACCTAAAGCCTCCTGGAACCCTCCCCGTCCCCGGATATCTGAGGCATCGGCTGAAGCCAGCTGTAGTTCTTGGTGAGGCAGGAGTGGAGGTTTTGGGAACCCTAAACCCCTAACCCCAAAACCCTAAAACCTTTTTGGGTCGATGGCTTGCGGGGCTCAAGGCGGGGTTCCTTAAGATGGGTCGGGTCAAGGGGAAAGGTTTATGAGGTTGCCGGGAATGTGTTTGGAGCCCAGGGTAGGGCTTTAGAGCTTCTGGTTTAGCATTCGAGATGATATTCGGCTGTTACGTTGTTCACTTTGCAGAAAGTTTTTTTCGGCAGCGGGGCTGAGATATGTTTGGAGGCACTTGGCTCTTCTAAGACCTCTGGCCAAAAATCCAAACGAAAATCATGAGCATCAATGCAACAAGTGAGTTCGCCGCTGCAGCCGACACTAAAGCCTACGGCACAACTTGATGTGTAATCTGTCCTGAAGTTGTCAGGTGGAATTCCCGGTTAGGCTTTTAGGCACACATTTAAATCTCAATGGTTGCAGACTAGCCTTGAAAACCTCAGCCAAAATTCAACCGAAGCTCCACCCCCCGAAACCAAAAAGCACCTGCCCGTCACCCTTACTGCACACTCCTTTTGGAAGGCAAGTGCCTTAGAATAGCGATCCTAACCTACTTGTGAAAGCTTCCAAGTGATAGGGAGTACTATTGCGATTACTGCTATTGCTACCATCAATATTACCATAGTTTATTATGATTACTCAGACAAGGCGCATGCAAATCAGGTCCCCCTCTCCCTGATGTTCATTATTGCAGAAACCACCCTACAAGCCCTACGAAGAAGGTATTTGGCGGGGGTGGTTGAATCGATGTCCGAGCACAATTGTGCTTGAGAGGTTGGGGGTGCGGTCGAAGCGGGGTGCTTAGTGTACTGTGGCCGGTTGGTTTGCGAGTAGCCTGAGCACGCAAGCTCGCATGACACCCTAAACCGTATAAACCCTCAAGTTCCCAGACCTTCCAAAATCCCTTAATTAAGGAATATGCCTTAAATCATATTAGGGATCCTACTATAATTTAAGGTATATTCCTTAATTAATGGATTTTGGAAGGTCTGGGTTCCAAGCCTCAACCCCAAACCCGCGCTAATTCCTAAAGCCGACACCCTAAAACCCATACCCTTAAACCCTAAACCCTAAAACCCTAAACCCTAAAACCCATACCCTGAACTCTACGACCTATGGACTCCTAAGCCCGATACATCAAACCCCCTATCTCCTCGTGCAAACACGGAAGCTGCAAAAAGGCTGTGGTCAACTTCGCTGACCTATGGAAGGCTCTCTTTTGAAGCCCTTGTCGTTTTTGTTGGGTGTGGGAGGGGGGGGGGGGGGGAAGGGGGGGGTTTAGGTGTGAGGGGGTTGGGGTTAGGGGTTTAGATACCCCCCCCCCAAACCCCAAAACCCCGAGGGAAACCCTATAACCATATCCCCCCCAGCCCAAACCCCCCCCTTTGCCCCCCCCCCCCCTCCCACACCCAACAAAAACGNGGGTGTGATGTGCATTGACGATGCTGTGGGAGGTCGTCTGTTCGGGGTTTTTGTTGTTTTTTGGGTGGGGTGGGGGGGGGGGGGGCACAAGGGAGAGATTAGGCTGTGAGGGATATGGCTATAGGGTTTCGCTCTGGTGTTTCGGGTTTGGGGCAGGGATACTTAAACCCTGAACCCGAAACCCTGTGGGTCATCTTCCTTTGGGGTTGCTGATGTGCTTTGGAGTTGGGAGGGTGGGTAGCTGGGTGTAACAACTTAGCGTAGCCACCTACTACAAAATCGGTGACTGTAGGGTTCTTATATGAGTAACCCTAATAGTAAGAATAGGAATGGCAATACAAATGAAAAAGGTACTGCAGGGGCCTTCATAATTAGAATAGGGTTTGGGGGTATGTTCAAAAATCCTTATCGTAAGGAACCACCAAAATAGTATAGGTTTCTATTCAGGCCCCTATAGTAATACGGCTGATGGACAAAATCCTGCATTACCCATAATAAGGAATATACCATAATTCCCATAGTTTAGAGTCCTTAATAGGTCATGCAGGATTTTGTCCATCAACCGTATTGGGCTTCTGAAAAAAACTCTGGCAGGCTGCTGGCGATCGCGGCGTTGACCTTCCAATCTGCAAAAGGCAGGGTCCAAGGCCCGGTTGGGAGTATATAGGTCTTATAGTGAACCCCAGAAAGTTGGAACATCGATTTAGGATGATTCATGCTGGGATTCCCTTTACTTTACTTTAAGGGCCATGAGGCCAATGATGTTCCAACTTTCTAGCTTCTACTGTATAAGGTTTAGGGTTCAGGGTGTAGGGTTGAGAGTTTATAGATTGGGTTTATAAGGTTTAGGGCTTAGGGTTGAGAGTTTAGGTCTTATAAGGTTTAGGGTTCAGAGTTCAGGGGTTTTTAAGGTTTAAGGGTTTAGAGCTTAGGGGCTTAGAGTGTAGGACTTTTAAGCTTTAAGATGTAGCATACAGGGCTTTAGGGTTTATAGGGTATGTGATATGTTAAAAAGCGTAGGAGTGTAGGGAGGGGCGGCATTGCAGCGAGTGAGGCTTGCAGCTGGTATGAGGAGGGCTTCTCTGTGGGTCCGTATAACGGCCCCGTGTTTTCAGCAACTCATTTAGGCGATTCGGGCTTTTGCAGGCCTGGGACGTGTGTACGAGGCACACAGTTTACGGTGAGCGAGGCAAAACTGATTCTAAGTGCTTCAGGGTTATCGGCACTTGCGAGGCTTGAACTTGGGCGTGTGTTGTGTGGGGGTTTGAATCAACATTTTCAGATTTGGGCGCGTGGGCTGGGTTTGAGTCGACGCTGCCAGATTTGGACATTTTGGGTTCGAGGGCTCGTGTTGGTGCGGCCGGCGTGGAGAGGGGGGGTAGACTGTACAACGGCAGGATTTTCTACGGTGCCGGATCCCTGTATACCCAAGCCTGGTTTAAAGTTTAGGGTTTTTATAGACTCTGGTTTTTTAGAGTTGCATGTCTGGGTGTTGAGGGATGTTTGGGCTCAAAAGGGTTCAGGGTTGTCTCGAACCCAAGTCCAGAAACAGGCTGATCGGATGGACCCGTTCTTCTTTTGAGCAGCGGGGCCCTCGGTGAACTTCGGAAGAGATGTCCAAGGTTCAACATGTGAGGCGTGGTTTTGATGGCGTCAGAAGTCTTACGAAGGTTTTTGGTAGGAATGCGCAGGTATTTGCAGGGCCCCCAACAGGGCCCACGGTGTTGAGTGTGGGTTTTGGGTTTGGGATTTGTGGGTGTTGGTTTCGGAATACCTTGAAGCTCGAGCCAACAGCTGGTCTAATCAACTGGGAAGGCTCACAGTGATTTTAGGGTTCAGGGTTTAGGGTTCAGGGTTTAGGGTGCAGGGTTTAAGGTTTATAAGGGTAACATTTGCTTATCGTGCGTCCCAATGAAGCCACTTAGGATGGTTTCTGGTTTTGACACTCTATGCCCAGGGCTCTAAGGATTTGGGCCCAAAGACCATGCTATGTAAGGCTTTTGGGCTATTTTGATCCCCAGGGTATGCAAGTTGCCATCACAGGGATCTTCAAGTCAGCTCCTGAACAAGAGGTCGATATGCGCTCACCATTTCGGAGGAATGACTATCTTGGACCTCCGGAGTCAAAATCTGCAGTGCAAACACTGCTCGTCATCCTAAACCCGGAAGTCTAGGACCCAGAGTAAGCCCTTACTCCTTGTTTTTAGGGTTCAGGTTCCCTTATAACCCCCTTTTCAACCAAAAGGGGCACCCTTTTTACTCCTAGGTTCCTCTTAGGCCTAGAAGTTGTACCCCAGACTGTGAGAACCCCAAACCTTGAACCATGGCAGAGTGCGAGTCGACACCTGCCATGTTCCGAGGATCCACCGGATGAGGATGAGGGTGCGTCGAAAGGAGACCTTCTGTTGTCTTTGCATCTTTGTTGAGTCTGTAGAGAGAGGGTGGAGGGTTTTGGGGACCCTTGTTTTGGAGAGCTCGTTTTTGCAGTTGTAGAAATGCACTTGGAGTGATTACTGACTACCAACGATTAGGCAGTTCTACCCCCCAGTGGATTGTTTGCCGTTTTGGGGCCGTGGCGGAAAAGTCTTAGGCTCCTGTTTGCAAGATCAGTTTCAATACACCATGCTCACTACCCCGACAAACCCCCCGCTCTGAACCGAACAAGCTCTGCAGGATACCCGGAAGACGGTGCTGTCACAGCTTAGCCGAACGTTTAGTGGTTTTGGTGGGCGCATGAGCAGCCGCAGCTCGGCCCGTTCATTACGTGTGTTCCCACAAGGTTGATCTATGGCCTCGAATGATTATAGTAGGCCCCTGAACCCTAAGCTCCAGAGCCTAAACCGTGAACCCCAAGCTAGAAGCCGTGAGCTCCCCAAGTGCCAAGTCAGCAGCCATTGTTCGAGTTGGGCTTGGGTTCGGATCAGGTTCAGAGTTGAGCGGGCGAAGTGCGAAGCCTGTTGCAAAAAGGGTTTGGCTTAGAGTGCCTGATGTCCTTCGGCAAGCGGCATCTTGGACGTAAGGATTGCGCCAAGGGCAAATCAGCCCAAGGACCTAAATAATGGCTGCATGCCCCTGTTCTCAACGTACTTAGGCTCAGTGGAGCCCGAAATCCAGTTTCTGAGCCCGATGAGCATAGAAGCCCTCATCTGCCACATTGGGGCTGACCAGTGCGTTCTTGAGCGGGAACCCCAGAATTATGTGCCGTCCAGAAGATCCATGCAGATCCGCGCTAATCCCGGTGAAGAACCCGGTTGCAGGGGGAGGGGTGTGCGGTATCGAATCCTACGAAACGGATGTCCAAAGTCAAGCCCCCTCAGCCCTCAAAACATGCAATCTGCTGACGCTTGCTCATGCTTCTACTTTAGTGAGACTTGTGATCACCCAATGAAATGTCTGTCGTTTTGAATCTGCGAGCCACCACCTGGAGATATCCTCGGCGAACATGTTAGGAGATGAAGAGACGGGTGGAGGGGGGGGGGGTAGGTTTTCGCGTTTAGGTTTGGACTGGGGTGGGTAAGCGACTAGGGCCCTGAAGCCTAAAGCCTAAACCCGGACATTGCAGCCCCGAGCTGAAGAGGCTTCGAAGTTCTGCAGGCTGAAACGCCAGCAAGCCCGCAACACAGCCCTCCATGTCCGAAAGCCCCACGTTCCCTACAGAGCCCCTGGGACCGAAACACTCAGATGCTATCATAACTCACACAGCTTCCGGTGACAGTGGGTTTAGGGTTTAGGGATCCCAAAAGATAAAACAAAGTCAAAAGCTGCATAGATGAGCCCACGGATGTGTAAATTGCGGTGTCCTCACTCGCTTGCACAAAGGTAGAACCCTAAAATCACACCGCCAACTGCTTAAGATATGTATGCACACACACACGTATTAATACTATGTGTGTGTGTTCGTACATTTGTATGTAAATGCAAAATAATAATAATAGCAATATATATATATATCTGTGTGTTCATGCTTTTTTTCTAAATATGAGTTTGATCTACATATTGCAGGCGTTACCACGGACTCCCGACGTTCGACCTCGAGTTCGCCACAGGCGCGGAATCCGGGAGTTCGGGGCTTCGGACTCTCGGAGAAGATTCGTATAGTATAGGGGCCTACTTTGGGTTCAGGGGTTTAGGGTATAGGGGCTTAATGATAGTTTCCTCTACTATTTTGGGGTTTCGTATTATTAGTCTAATGGGCCCCAAAACCCTATTCTAATTATTAAGGCCCCTATATTAGTTTCAGAAGTTGGGAGGTTTTTGGGACTGGGGTTTGCTTACATGGTTAGGGTTTTGCGGCCCAGGTAAAGAAGCCATGAGAGACCATTAGAAGGTCATCAGTTCGGACACTCCCCCGTTTTACTGAAGATCCTGACCATTGTTATGATATTACCATGTTTGATCACTGTATCCAGCGCCGAAAATCTGAAACCTCGAACTTTAAGCTTTGCACCTTGAACGCAAGATGCCCTGGCTTCAGGTTCATTACCTGAAGCTATTGTTGCTCAGAAAATGCTGGTGTTTAGGGTTTCCCAAACCGTGCCGCAGGTGGTGCAGGCAGGCAGGCTCACCTTTAGCAAGGCAACCCAAAAATTAAAAACGGCTTGGGCTTAAGGGTTTCAGCAGGGTTTAGGGTGGGTAATTATGGGGCCTCAGCCATGCGAGCTGAGTTTTTTTGTGGTTTCAATCCCTGCTGCAACCTAGATCGACCTCCGCATTATGAGACACAAGAGAGTTTAGGGTTTGGAGTCTAGGGTTTAGGGTTTAGGGTTTAGAGACACTACAAGCCCGGATGCAAAAGAGGGTTTAGAGACACTTGCCCCATCTTTTGTCAACGGCTTTTTCAAAAGTTTCGATGGATGGCTGCTGCATGATCTAAACTCTAAATCATCCCACTTTGAATTCCACGGCCGCCCGTGCCCAAAAAAGTCGGGTTGTGATTTTCACTGCCTTTGATCACTGCGGCATGTCTAGTGAACGCTGATCGAACCGGCTCTGGTCAGGGCAGCAAAGAGTTTGCAGACTCGCCCAAGGACCTCGACTGAAGCGGTTTGCCTTGCTCCGGTCACCTTGGGGTTTGGGAATTTTAGGGTTTAGGAATCTGGTCACTTTTTTAAACTGCTTCGGTTTGGGGTTTAGGGTGTGTTGCTTTGGTCACCTTGGTGGTGCGAGGAGGTTCAGATTTAGGACATGGTTTAGGGCTCTAATCCCCGTTAGATTTGTATTTAGTCACTAGTGCAAGAACAATTCAGCAGCAAGATTGCATTGTAGTTCCTGTGAGCAGGTAGCGCACAATCTGACAGAAACCCTGGACAGCTTCAATATTTTTGCCCATTCGGTAAAGATTGCGATCTGGGAGCTGCTCTATGTACCGGACTCTCACCACACTTCCTTTGTCGGGCTGCGTTCTCGAGACGGCATGGTGCCTGGTTTGTGTGGGAACCGTGCTGTGGCTATACACGACTGCTCATTTAGCATTTGGATTGGTGTTGTGAGTTTTCTCTCGCACAGTTGTCGAGGTGTTTGAGTGTTTGCCATTCCAGCACATGGTGCTCGTGTGGGTTTCCACTGGTGTGCTTAGCGGTCTTTCGTCGTAGGTTCTGACCTCCGCCGGCATGCGGCTGTTTATGTTGCATGCCTGGCCACAGACCGGGTTCTCAAAGAAAGGGCCCAGGTACTGAGCTATCTGCTAAACCTTTTGGATACCACTTCGTGCGAACAATGCTCTGTCGACAGGGAAACTCCAACCTGGACACCCAGCCCTGCGAAAGCAAAGTCCTGGCTACGATCATCTTGTAGACTCCGCTCTTGGTGTGTAGGGCTTGCGACGCTAGGCTTGAACAGGCGCGCCCTCTGTGTGATGTAGGACGTACGTTCCACCTTTCTGATGGGCGTGGACGACGGCAGCGAGGTGCATAGCTCAGGTGTTGACAGCCTGTTTGAGGGTTTACCTTGACCCTTAATTTGTCGTACATGTTATTGTTTGACTTGGCTAAGGGTCGGCCTTAACACAATAGTGTATACACCCCCAATTTTAAAGGGTACAGAGGTAAATTTCCGGGTTCCTAGGCCATTGGGCAGAGTCGATTCTTGAAGCTTGCGGCTTGCGTTCCGCAAGGCAGCAGTCTCTATAGCAGGCTAGGACAATACACAAGCAAAGTGCCACTAAGGGCTGAAACATGAAGTAATAGCATTCCTTAGGGTATGCGCCAATGGCCAGCGGAACAAGTTAGCTGTTGAGGCGTTTTCAGTGGTCAGCGAAAATGGTCAAGTTTCTCTCGACTCGACGATGAAGCCCAAAGGAAAGTAGGGTGTGTCGGTTCAAGACAATCCCAGCATTCAGAGAAAGTGAGCAGAGAGTCCCAGGGTCCTGTTTTAAGCTGTCCTGCCCCACTACCTTGGTTATGAGCAAGTTCCATGCACCGTACGGCCTTCCATAGGAAGTTTTCGATTGCCAGTCATCCAGCTGAGCTTTGGAGGCTAATGCAGGGGCCTTAGTAATTCGAATAATCCAGAAGCCTTCAGCCCTCTTGAAAAGCTCAAGCGCATCCTCGTCCACGCCAGGTGTGAAAAAGGCCCAACTATCGGCCTGCAACCCGAAATCCTAACCCTGAAACCTAAACACAGGACCCCTTCAGCAGCGAAGCAGGCGCCTTCTGTTGTTGGCTCCGGTTTCAAATTTGACATGCAGGACTTAAAGAGTTTAGCGTTTGGGCCGGTGTAGGACTTCAGGAGTTGAGGGTTTCAGATATATGAGAGGTCTGGGAACTAGAAGTTTACCGCTTCGGGGCTTCATGGCTGCAGGCTGCCCCCTCTAGCGGTTCTGGTTGCTTGTTTCCAAGGCGAGATGAGGGCTTATGGACGCGTATAGCATCCAAAGTCTAAGTCGTCTCATGTTGTCGATAGCCAAATTCCCTCATATGCGCCAAAATCTGTGTGACATGTCGGTAGATTTTGGTGTTCAATTCAATTTCCGGTGTAGCAGAAGTGCCCATTCATGAATAATGCTTTAGGGCCCTCGAACATCAATCCAGTAATCCTTTTCTAGATATGTCGGCTCCCCTCTTCAACTTCCTTTACCGAAGTGTCAGGAGTCTCCCGTGTGGCCCGGTCATGGACTTTCCTTAAGAAGCCGTTGACCCTGCTACCCTCCCAAAGGATCCATGTACCCAAATAGTATATACTTAAGCCTTAAGGTAGTCTCTATATTGGTACTTTGGGGCCCTAAACCCTAAACCCACTTTGGGGCCAAAGTATATCATGGATCCTTTGGGCCTTAGCTGCTGGCTTAGCAGCCCCAGACTTTCCTTGGTTGAGATGAAACCCCGCATCTCTTTGCCGGCGATGCCCAGTAGATCGCTCTGGCAGTCTTGCTCAGGGTTTAGGGCGGTTCGAGTCTGGCTTTGGCGTCACCGCAGATAGGTTGGCATTGACATTGGGATTGCCCAAGTTCATTTAGATAGTGACAAAAGAAAAACAGCTGAGGGGTCCAGCCCCTAAACCTCCCCCTATGAGCCTGCAGAGACGAGTAGAACTTGTCTTCTCAGTCTCGGTTTTGGGCTGCGAATTCGGACCAGAGCGTTTGCATAGGAAAGACTTATAGGGCCTATAGGGCTTTATGGTTTAGGAAGTTTAGGGTTTAGGGATCCTGAATACCACAGCACAGTCGGCGCCTCGGTCCTGGCATATGCGTAGCCCAGATGTAAACGGGATCCTGAAAGGGACTTCGACAGTTTTGGATTCTCCTGCCCTATTTCGTAGGGCTTGAACTTGAACTTTCCGGTGCTCGAACCATTCTACGTGCCAGTCATTCCCGAAAGCCTTATAGATTCGATGCAGCATTCCATCCGCAAGCTAAGCAATGCTCGGAAAGCTTCCTTCCAGGTTTCGACAGTGAAGGCAATGTTCAGACGTCGCCCACTGAGAAGAGCATGTTGCGGCAGTCCACGCTGCGGCAATCCACGATGCGCTCAAACACGAAAGGCAGGGCATTTTTTGAGGTGCAGTGCCTGTCCAGCTCGACAAGTAAGCCCCGGTCCCCTAAAGACTGAACCTGAAACCCTGGCGTTAGGTACGTACGCAGTGCCCCCAAAAGGAATCCCAACAGAACCTAATTAGTTTGTGTTCAAAAGGCTAGTAAGTGCGTGTGTGAGGCAGAGGACCGCTTGGGGAAAGTGGTTCAGGGTTAGCTTTTCGGGTTTAGGATGTTGCAAATATTGAGTCTGTGTGTGTGTGTATGTGTTTTGTGTCTGTGCCTTTGCGTCGGCACGTTTGTGTCTTGTCTGTGTGTGTGGCCGTGGGTGGCGCTGCGAACTTGGTTTTCTGAGCAGCCGGGAGACCGATTCAATGGGCGTTCTTTGTAGATCGCGCGGAATTTGTTATGTCGTCCGATGTGCTGATAGCACCGAAAACGCCCACCATGGCAACACAAGAACGTTTCAGGAGGTGCTTAGAAGACTGGACAGCCAGATGAAACCACAAAGCATCGTGCAGGCCAGGCTAAGAGGGGCAGGAATGACGAGTGAGTGCAGGTTCAAAGCAGTGATGTCATTATCGTGATAATGATGACGATGCTAGTGATGAAGGTAGCAAGTTCAGGAGACTTCCGGAGCCACAAGGTGTACACTCATGAAGCCCCATATCTCCCAGGATAAGGCCCGGCAGAAGTCTCTAAAGACTTATTTCTCCGAGACTCACACGTCCTCGAAGGCTTCAAGGCACAACAAGACCGCAAGCCGTCTCAAGCCGCGACATGCCGCGACCCTAAGCCACCAAACCTTAGAATCATAAGCACTCCTGCTTCACGCCGGAGCTTTGGATATCGCAGAGTATCCTAAACCGCCTCTAACCCTTCTACCCTTCTAAGAAGCTTAAACAGCACTTAACCCTAAACCCCAACTGTCAGGCTCCCTTGCCAACCGGAGTGGGAGCCTGAGTTGTCTGAGGGACGTCATCACAGCAGCGTTTCTGCACCTACGTGTAGCATGACATGTGCATATACACATGCGTATGCACATGTATACATATATAATATTCATATGCACATAGCCAACAATTCCTCGTTTTCTTCAATGCCGCGCTGTTGCCTCTTGGTTTGTACTTGCTTCCTTGCTGACTACTTGTCTTGGGTCACTTGGCAGCGAAAAAATACAGACTTACTGCAAGGTTCCGGATTCGGGGCTTACATGAAACGTTTGGCTAGTGAAAGATTGCGAATGTGCTCATTTAGGCTTGGGAATAGGCAGTCATCGTGAGTTCGTTGGGAGCTTCTACACCCCCAAAAGTCTTCAACAGCTGGCCGTGGACCCCTGATATAGTTTGAAAAATGTCCTAACGTCCTAGTCTAATAATGCAGACCCCAATGCTGTTCCGTACAGCCCTGAGCAGTTGTTTGTCCACGCGGTTGCACCGATGGTTCAGCCTAGAGCCTGCGGACGCATGATCAAATCCGTCATGATTTTGCATGTCTTAAACGGGGCCTATGGTACAAAGTACGGTTTCTATCGTAGGAATTACTCTCATGGCTTGGAGAAGAAAGGTTAGTACGCAGGACCCTTTGGAGAGCCAGCCGGAAACGACCTCCGAAGCACCTTCTTCACGGAAATCTTGTGGAAGCTAAGTCCCTGGAAATCTTCGGGGACCTAAAGCCTCTGAGGGTTTAGGGTTTCTGCAGGACTAAGCAGGTGTAATTTCAGGGTTCTAGGGTTTCGGGGGGTTTAAAGGAAACCCTAAACCCCAAACCGACCCAGCAGTCGCAACGGAAATGCCGAAGCCACCAGGTTTCGCCTCGGAGAAGCGCAGCTATGTTTCCGAAGCGTCCTTGCCATGCCCTCGAGGGTTACTGTATTTTGAGGTAGTATAACCCCTATAGAATCCTTATATTATGAAAAAGGTTAACCTTTGGTTCCCCATGATACCCGACAAGTAGGAAGGACTTAACGAGACTATTGGATCCAGATGCTTCCCTTTCTCAACTTTTGCCTTTAAAATTTCTCACAGGACCTCAGAAGCCCAGGTATCTGTATGATTGGTTAAAGGACCGTTACAGACTCTACAAGGAGCTGGGCCTGTAGGGTCCTTCTTAGAAATCGACGGTGCTGTTGCATATTGTCGTTCCTTGATTTTCACAGTATGTAAACAGTCGTCTTTTGACAAACTCTATCGAACAGGGCTTGGAAAGGTTTGGAAAAGAAGTTCCGGTTTCAGCACTCTGTTTTCTTGGGGTTCTCGTCGGAGCCCAACCTTTCAGAGAACCTTAGAATCTTACAACAAGGGTTCTCCAATTCAAAAGTACGTCTTTCGCATGAGTGTTTGAGCATGAGGTCATTGGGATCACGGCGTTGGGGAATAGTTGGCTGAGTTTAGTTCTTGGGGACCGGGTTCAGTCAGGATTCTGGGCAGACCCAACAGTAAACCCCATAAAGTTGGAAACCGGGTAAGGGCCAAATAGTGCTGGGATTCCCTATACATTACTCTTAGGGATTGAGGTTATTGGGTTTCCAACTTTTGGGCTTCTACCCTAAACCAGAAAGCCCTAAAACCCAAATCCCAAACACTAGCTTCGGGTGAAGCTCTGCAGGGTTTTGGGGGAATTGAGACCCTCAAAATTCAAAACCGAAAGCAAAGGTCGCAAAGCAGCCCATCGTTAAAACGATCTGCGACGTCCGGAGGTAGCGGCTTGGGATTTACTATAAAAGTCTGATTAATCTCTGTAGCAGTATTCCCTTGAATATTCCTTGTGAAATCACACCATGAGGAATCATGGTGTCGTCATTTGTTTCGCTCTTCGTCGACATCTCGCCCGCATCACCCCAGAACCCTATTCCCTGAGTAGCTGAGTGGAAACACTTTACACTTTTTGGCATAATACTACCCACTACAAAACTAAAAGTGTACACTTTTGGGGGGCTTATGAACTCATCAACTAAGTTCCAGTTATGAAGGATCCTGGGTAAGTCAAGGGGTTTGTCGACATTCAGAGCTGGCTTCGGGTTCAGGTTGTTAGTGAGCTAGTGGGTGCAGATCCTCGGGCTTATGACTTTGAGGGCACATGGTTAAGCCTTAGGGTGTAAATCAAAGTTTAGGCTTCACTATAGCGGGCTTAGAACTTGAGGGTATTCTGCGTTTAGTGCATGCGGTTGCTCATTCACGGGGGTTTGGAACTAGTTTGATTTTTTGGGGGCGGCATTGAGGGCCGTTTCGGGGTTTAGACAGAGTTGTCTGTAGTCCCACTCGAAGAATGCCTCGGGCCGACCCCAGCCACGAGGAGCCATGCGATCCGAATGTTGCCCAAGAGATCCCGAGATAGACCCGTGACCTCACCCCAGCCTGAATTGCAAATGCTTTTTGGTCGCCTTGATTTCCTGCGCGTGGATCCTGAATTGTAATATTTCCAAGGCACCTCCTTAATGAAGCAACTTTTCTCAGAGTTTACACCCCAAACCCTGCAGATCCACGAAGCCCACGAAAGATCCAGGAAAGAATCCGAAACAGCTCCACCCTAAACTCTGAATCCTCATAAGCCCTTGCCCATAGGCTCCACTGTATTTCCTTTTCGTGGTTTATATTTAGGATCCTATAAGGTAACCCCAAAAAGGAACTACTAGGGAGCCTATGCGTAAACCCTGACGATGACCCTTGAAAGCTCAATTTAGTGCATGCGCGCTTTTTAGCGGAATGCTTGGAGGTTTCGGAGGACCGAAAGACACGCTCTTCTTCGGGAAAGAGGTTGGGACCCTTCGAATCCAGGACCGTGGGTTCCTTTTCGGGTTTGGGGTTTCGGGCCTAGGATTCCTTTAAGGGGCTTCCTTTTAAGGGTTGTTCAGGGCTTGGGTTAAAAGTTGGGGGTTGAGGGTTTGGGGTCGAAAGTGTGGGCGAACTCGCTGGCTGACACTAAGAGCCCAGCTGCAAAAAGGGCTCGGGGTTTGGAGCTTAAGAGGTTGGAGGATGTTTCTTGTTGGAACGGCTTGGTGTTTAGGTCTGATAGGGATTGTTGCTTTCCGGAACATCGGTTTCAGGTGCACAGTGTGGTAGGTTTTAGGGCTGTTTGGGACTTCGGGGCTCAGGAACAAGATTCCTCTGAGGCCTTGATAGGCTGATAGGCCTCTTATATCCTAAACCCTAACCTTAAACCTGAAAGCCAAAGCCCCAAACCGGTTAGCATGTGTTGAGGATCAAGGCTTCCAAGGCCTGCAGCAAATATGCTCGGTTGGATAGCAACAACACCGGAAACTATAAAAGGGTTGGGCTTTTCGGCTTCAGGAAGGGTTTCGAGCTCGAGGTCCGGCGCAACATAAGAACTGCGTCGAAGAAGTATGATCATGTGGAAATGAATGCCCGACCTCATTTAAGACGATAGCACAACAGGCTGCCCGTGGCGGCACAGGCGCGGTCGGCAAACAGGTTTCACCGAGAAAGGGGCGCCGCTTGAAACGAGATCAATGCCCGAACGAGATCAGATGCTTCCACTGCTGCGAAAACTGTGTTCGCAAGAATGAGAAAGGGGCACCGCTGCTTCACTTCACCTAAGCCCCGAACCTCTATGGGCTTGGCAGGTCAGGTGCAAAAAGAGGAGTCAGCACCGCAAGCATGCGCCCGAAAGCCTTGATCCTGGCCAGGCCCCAATCTGATGTGTTTTCAGTCTCAAAACCCCGAGCCCTTACTGAGTGCTAAAGCCTCTAAACCCGACATGGGCCACAAAGACTGTACTCGAAGTGTAAGTCCTTCCGCCTTGGATGCCTTCGGCCGGTGCCGAGAAAGTCGGAATGTCTGAAGAATTGAGAAGAAGTGAAGGTAGCATGCCCTAGGGCTCCCTTCAATAGGGAGTTACTGGGCTACAAGATATATTGTTAGTATTGTAACCTGCGGTTTCAGCAACTTGAGCCCTAACGAGTGGTTTGTAGGATCGACACATCAGGTGGACAACAGTTCTTCGCAACTAAATGACGGAGTCTAGAAAGCAGTTACGTGGTATGTACCGCAGGACATGATTTTGGATCGGGCATATACCTTCCTGGACTATGTCCGTGGCTACTGCACGATTGCTTTCTGATGCAGAACCGCAATGGACGGGCTTTGAATGTCAAGGTTCGCTTCATTGTTTTCGGAAGAGACAGCTGGCTTCAATCGGGGTATTATTGGTGCTGGAGAGGTTCTGGAGGGGAGCCCCTGTCCTGGCAGGAACCTACGGCGACCCCAACGACTAGTTGTTTATTCGCAGTTGAGAACTCATGCAGCATACCAAGAGGTGGAAAGCCTGCAATCTGCTACTGATGCCTACTCTGGCAATCCAAAAACACTGCGTTCCTTATTGCGCACCCCTGCTTAACAAACCCGTCTCCCCATATCAAAAAGATAGTAGCCATCCTAATATTGAGGCCGTTTGAGGGAGGGTTTATGAATCCACGGCTTGCATGAACAAGGACCCAGGAGTTCATCCAACATCATCCGTCCATGCCAGTGATCTTGGCTAGTGAACTGCGTCAGCCCTGGTAAAGTGGCTTGAATAGTTGGCATATACTAGTATCCGAACATATACCGTCATGTGCAACAGGGCCTTATTGCGAAGCCTATAAACGACCTTGTAGATCCCGTTAACGCGCCTCAGGCCCCTATGCGGCTTTTCGCTAGAAGAATTTCGAAGCCCATCTTGCCTAGTAGCGCCAGTCGAAACGAGAATCCGCCCCCCTGTTGCGCTGTAGGCTTCGGGTTTAGGGTTTAGGGTTTAGGGTTGAGGTTGACGGCCTCCCGTAGCCATGAAGTGCCAAATTCGTGTTTCCATTATTAGTTATTGTTCCTACTCATGCCAACATACCTCTATGGACGAGCACATAACTTTCCAGTTCACACTGGCCATGCAACAGCTAGAGCCAGAACTGCAAGAGTATTCATTTGTAATCATATCAAGAACGGAAAACAGTACTAGCCAGACTCATACAACTGAGCTAGTTACTAGGTGGCGCTTTGAGAGAGCTGTTAGTTCGTTAGTTCGCCATATGGCCTTACAGAGGTACTTATATTTATACAGTATAGATAAGTCCCTCTGTAAGAAAATCTGATAGCATGGACCATATACTATATTTCGCAAGGCCCCAAAACCATCTGAAAATCAGATGAAAAAATATGATAATCTGAGCAAGCCGTTTTGAGGCTCCGAGAAAGCCTCTGAATTCTGACACAACCCGAAGACAAGAAAATCCGACGAAAGCCTGATTGTCTGGCCAGGAGGGGGGCTTGAGTTGCGCATGATGTTGGGAATCGACTTCACTCGCAGCAATGCCGCAGCCTCAGGAGCATGTAGGGGTTTCGGGTTTGGGAGTTTATGTCTCGTGTATGTGGATTTAGGGTTTATGGTTTATGGTTTTACTGTAGTCTATTGACGTGATGGTAAGGCTTCGGAGAAGGCGAGATGATCAACTCGCGTTTCCGCGGGTCTAAGTTCCTCAAACATCCAGGTGCGACATAGTAGTTGAGAACTGCGCAGTGTCCGGATTTACTGCCATAGCTCTGAACCCAGACCCTAAACCAGCACCAAATAAAGGAATGACTAGATCATGGCTATCAATGCGATTCCCACCATGACCGGAGCAATCGCTGTCTTAGACACACCGCCTGCATTCCCACAGTGATATGTGTGTATACATATATATATATATATATATATATATATATATTATTATTATATACATATACATGTATAGCTATGTTTTCTTTCTATGTTGTTATGATTTCAGCTTCCAGCCCACAAAAGGCCAGGGTGAGCTATTGGACCTGAGCCGAACGCGAGCCCTGCTGCAAGAGCATACCCGAGAGATAAGAGCCGTGAAATCGCATTCCCAAGCATAACCCCTACGGAGGGAGGGGATTATTGCAAAGGGGTCCACACTAGAGCTCCCTCTGTACTTGATGCTGCCTGGTATCTTGCGGGGGGAGTGCTGTAACATTTGCAACTCTTCCAGGGAAAGCCCGGAGCGAGCAAAGGAGTTCACGTGTCATGGAAAGGTGGTGCAAACGGCAGCACGGGATCTATGTCTCAAATTGCACAAGGAGCTCTCCACGGATAGATGTGAAACCCGAAGAATATAAAGAAGGGCTCGGGCTTCTTCGTCGTCCTCGTAGTCCGTGTTGGTTGCTTGTCTTCTTTCTGCCGAGGATGGAAGTCTTTAACTCTACACCCCACAGCCTTATATAGTATAACTTAGATAGCGAACGGGTGAACTTTAAACTTCTTGGCCTTGTATATTAGCTCTATCTTAGAAAGTTTGAGCTTTTTGGGGCCCGGTTGTTGAAGAAGAGAGATAATGCATTACAGTATAGTATAGCATGTTTTACTTTGCATATTAGAGTATATGGGAGTGTATGTTGCAGTATATTTGTAGTATGTTAGTGCAGTCGATAGTGTGCGCATCGAACTGGATCACGAAGCCTAACAAGACAGAGAATTCCGTCGGGTTTCGGCATCCCGAAATGCTAAACTGACCGTAAACTTCCACGTGCAGTCTCCATTGAAGTTCCTTCTTGGTGTTACCTTGGCTTTGTTTATCTTAGGACAGTTTTAAATCGGCTAGCCGCTAAACTCAATTTTCATTGCAGACCGTTAAGGGATTGCATCTATCTCCTCAGGATGTTTGAGCATAGATCTCATAGATGTAATCTGGCAGCGGCATCCCAAATCCCAAGCCCAAACCCTAAACCCTCAAAAGTACGACCCGGCAGGCTACCAGGATCAGAGCCCACCAAAACAAATCAAAACACAAAGCCACGAAGCCTAAAGCCACCTCTGAACTCCCAAGTCCCATCCCGAAGTTCGTAGCTTCACTCCATCACAACAAAAAACCTTTAACCCTATAAACCCTATAAACTCTATAAACTCTATAAACCCTAAACCCTAAACCGACAGATGGACAAGCAGAACCCAGATTCGCTCCACAGCCCGGCACTGAGGGTGTTTTTTTCTCGTTTGATTTTGCTGCTGCTCGCGCGGTGTTTAGGGTTTGGGGTTTAGGGTTTGTAGAGCTGTGTCTTCTTGACGTGATAAAGTGTTTATGGGCAGTTACTACGGAGAGCTTCGGGCCCCACTTCTTGAACAAAAAAATTCATGTGAATGGCTGTTCGATGTTTCGCTCGAATCTGCGACGGCTGTGCTTGGGGTTTAGACTCGATAAGCTGTGGGGCAGCATTCGTCGGGGCCAAGTAACCAGGGTTTTGGGTGGAGGGTGTCCAACTTACGGCGCCGGATGGAACATGCGATAAACAGGACAAATGTGTCCAATATAGCTGGTTCAATGATCTTGGCACCGTTTTGGCACGACTTCGCAAGATCATGTGATGCGTTATCCTCACCCCAAGCGGATATCAACATTCCTAGGCCCTGCATCCTGGAAAGAAGCGCCAACCATCTTTTTAGCTTAGGCACTCATGCCCTGCACCTTGTTTAGCAATCTTGATTAGGACCCTATAAGGCAACCAAAACAACGATGATGGAGACTGTAGGTAGGTCCTGAGCATGCGATCACATACACCGCCGAAGTAATCACACCTGTATCTCTCTTGCCGAGGCCTGGTGGATATGGACCTTCCCACTTCCTATGAGACTGCGATCATCGCCCTTGGGAGCGTGTTGAGGCGAGACTAGAGTGAATAACTAGATATTCCTTGGGTTTCCAAGTATAGAATGACTCCTATTTCAGTACCTCCGCTTATCAATGATTTAATAAGAATACCTTCAGCCATAGAGGCATCATGAAGATGATAAGCCATTAGCTAAGAAACAACCTCAAACTGTAGAGGGGCCGTCGACATGATTTAACTTGTTAAACCTCGCATGGTCTACCGGAGCCCTACAACACCCAGGGTTGCTTCTTTTGATACCCTTATATATATATATATATATATATATTTATTTATTTATGTATGTCCTGAAAGAATGTACGTTCCTCAGGGTTCAGATATTGGCTCAATTAAAGCGTCTCTGGGCACCCCCATCTGCCATCCCTTTCTTCTTACCCAAGCCCCACCTGTGCATCCTCTAACCTGTTTTCTGCATGGGGGGCCATCATTAACCTGCAGGTAAGCCGTAAATCGTGAAGTCATATGTCCTAGAGCCTATCCCTCTGGTTCCTCCCTCTGCCCACAGCTCGAGAACATGGCCTGGAGAGTGCGTTACTTCGTGGTGTAGGGCGTTGGTGGTTGCTATCCGAATTTCCGGTTTGGGGTTTGAGGGTGGGTAATGGCATTTCGGCATGTCAACGGCAGCGTGCGGTGTTTGTAGCTGCAAAGATTGCAGCCCTGGACTCTGTAGAGCGTTTCTGCTGTCCAGCCACAGCTACTCGGTCAGTGGTCTATGTTAGATGATATCTCGGAGTGACTGAAGTTACTGGCTCTGAGCACTGGGCCTAAGTGAAGGGCTGGTGGGTTGTGACATGGTTTGAGCGTTTGGGGACCCAGCTGTTGAGACTCCGTAGACTTTCGGGTTTTTCAGATGCTTCAGGCTTCAGCGGACGAAAAGGAGCCCTCAAGAAAAAAGGCTGTGGTGGTCCTTTCTCTTTGAGGTGTCCTGACGTTTCACCCAAAGTGTGTTCGTAGTGGCAGGCCTGGATTGTCCAGGATCATCATGCTTGAAACGAAACTCTAACCCCAGACCTTAGACCTCACACTATGAAAAGCGTAGCTGTAGTCCGGTGTTCAACCAAGTACCCTGCAATGCGGGCTCGTCCTGGCTAAGTAGGAGGGAAAAAAAGACCTCACACCGAAGGAGCTATGATACCACGGATGAGTATGCTGTTTACGGCTTCGGGGCGAGGATCCCGCCCAGTCATTCTGCAGGGAGGCCTAGTCAGGGTGAGATCTCCAGTCTGATAATCTAGGGGCCTCAAAAATTATCAATACTATTTTGGGGGTTCCTAAAAAAAATGATGGGCATTTTGGGGGTTCCTAAAAAAAAAAGAAAATGGGCCCCAACACCCTATTCTAATTATTAAGGCCCCTATTAGGTGGCGATCAGCTCTTGCCACCTTTTGACATTTGAAAGAGTTTAGCCAACATCCAAAAAAATGCTGGAGGGGGCAGGTGCTGAAATGTATGACCCCCCGAACATGCCCAAACCATACTAATGTAGGAGCCTGATTAGGAATCTTGGGCCTTTAGGGTTTAGGGTTTATGGGTTCCTTTTAAAGGGTACTACAAGGGGGTACTTAAGGCTTTTGGGGGGTTTAATGTAGGAACCTGATCAGGAATCTTGAGCCTTTATTATGGTTCCTTAGATGAATCCGACGATTCTGGGGTTATAGGCCCAGGGTTTCTTAATCAGGTTCGTAAAATTGTTACAAGCGCAAGCAGCCATCCACCCGCAGAAACCTCAACTGTCGCAGAGGCCGGGAAAGAGTCCTGCAGCCTAGAACATTATAGTACAAGCCAGAAAGTTGGAACATCAATATCCTCATGCCCTTAAAGTAGAGCATAGGGGATCCTAGCACCAATCCCATGTTCCAACTTTCTGGGGTTCACTGTAGGGCTTTTGGACGGGACGGGGGCGTCCAAGCCTGAAACTTGGAATCCACGGCGGGAGTTACCCAAACTTGGTTTTCTTCTGGGCTCTAAGTCCATGAAACCCTATCCTGACTATTTGGGACCCCATGGGAGAGTTTCCTCTGTTATACGATACTCTCCTCGAGATCCGCCCATAAGCCCACCAAAACCACACGCCATCCCAAAAATCTACAGCCCCATACCATCATCCGTCAAACAGCTTCCACAAAGACGGTTCGAGACACGTTGTCACCTGTGTCGTCGTCTTCCCAGGTGTGCTCCAACTGCTTCGCGCTGACGGGAGACTTCCTCCACCCACAGGCCCGCTACACATTTGGGGCTTTCCGAAAATAGGGGTACCTTATTCTGGTGTCCTTATAATAAGGATCTTACTATTTAGGGTACTCTATTAGGGTCCCCTATTTTCGGAAACTCCCATTTCGAGGTTCCAAATCACCCGATGCAAGGCAGGTACCGCTTGTACCGCAAACGAGGTACCGTGCGTAGGCTTGGAGACTTATCGTGCTGACTACGAGGAAACAGGGACATAGTTCAAACACTACTAATACCGTTCATCATGGCTTTGTAAGCCTGTCTAGGTTGCCTTTGAGCAGAATAAAGGGGAAGCGTACGAAGCATTATGAATGAAATATATGAGCCATTGGTATGGTGCTTCGCCAAAAGGAGGGAATGGCACGCGCAGAGGTGTTCATGTCGTTGTTGCTCTGCGTGCATCGAGTTTGACCGGTAAGCAATCGGGCATGATGGCTTCAAAAAGCAAGTAAAAAAAAAGTCGTCGGCTGCGAGCCATCACAGAAATACAGACAGCAGCCAATTCTTTGCCAGTTCGCCACAAACTTGTGATCGGTCTGATTTGCAAGGTCAGAAAAATGTTCCCTGCTGGGCAGTGAGAGCGAGAGATAGAGCGAGTGTAAAAATCAGTGGGACAATCCACACTCTAGGGGATACCAAAGATCAATCACTTTCCCCAGTCACACTCAAGCAGACATTCCTTTGTGACGTCAAGCCTTGGTCCAGTCTTGAGCCAANATGCCATTCGGCATTGTAGCATTCTCAAATGCATCATGACATTAAGGTGCATCATTGGGCTCGTGTCATTTAACACAGTCCCTTGATCTTGACTTCAGTCGAAGATCATTTAAACAATAGAACGCGCATTGGTGGGGGCATTCGCGAAGCGATCAAAAGAAACAATTACAACATTCAACAATCAAAGCTGCGAAAGGATCATTGGCCTCATTCCGGACTTTTGGCTCGACTCTTGGATGACATTCGAGTCGTGAGAAACGGCATTCGGAGGCCGGTTTGCACTGTACAAGTGATCATTGCAGAAAGTCGGCTGATGCTACATTCGACTGAATCCGAGAACTTCATTCTCAGCTAACCACAGAAGAAATCCATTCAACATTTCGGAAAGAATTTCACATGGCAAAACAATCGCAGTCACATGGCACTCCTAAATTAAGTCGGCTGCTCAGTGCATTCACTTCACAGCGCCCTTCGCATTCTTGCGCAGGACAATCTCGGAGCCGGGCTCGAGGGCATTGGCAGTCTGGGCGAGAGCAGTGCCAACGGCTTGATCACTCGCCTTTGCCTTGGATGAATTCCAGGCATTCGGCGCCTCATTGCCGCCATCCTCGTAGAGCTCATCCCAGGTGGAGCAATCGTGCTCCAGTCCTGCACCAATGCTTTGGCGCAGTGGGACCATGGTGTGTCCCATCAATCGCCATTCCAGCAGGGATTCGCCAGAGTTGTTGGTGGCATGCATTTGCCAGTCCATGATCTCATTCAGCGTCAGCAGCGCTCGAGGAGTGCCAAGGCACATTGTGTCCGTCATTGGGACGCGGACAATCCCAACAGTGTCGAAAGACTCTGACTCCATTCGCCACCTCCAGTTGTCCAGTCCAGTGTATTGGCGATTAAAGTAACTCGCCAATTTCACTCGGGCATTCCCTCCGGGTCCGCCAGCCACCCACCTTCTCATTGCAGTTGTTCGGGCCATTGACCTCAGTCTGGATGCCAAGAGAGTGCATTCGCATTCTCAGCGAGGTCATTGGACCATTCGAGCGCTGGTCAGGATGGTCGAAACGACAGGCAGTCGTTCCACCACTCCTTGTTCCAGGCAAGAGAACACTCATCATTGGGGCAGTGTTCTCATTCCACTCTCTCTTGTAGAGAGTCTCTGCCAATCCAACTTGGGCTCGCAACATTCGATCGGCAAGATCATTCGCCCTTTCAACCACTCTCTCGCGGTCAGTCTCCACGACAGTGCCCACATAGTTGTCAAGCTCACGCCACACTCTGGTGAGCTCAACTCCACAGTCCATCGCAGTGAGGGCGGCCGACACTTCCACAGTCACAGGCCCATGCCTGCTCNATAGTTGTCAAGCTCACGCCACACTCTGGTGAGCTCAACTCCACAGTCCATCGCAGTGAGGGCGGCCGACACTTCCACAGTCACAGGCCCATGCCTGCTCAGTCGGTGCGGCAACATTGACTCATTCATCAAATTCCGGGCCTCCCAAGGAGCCGCATTCAAAGCCGCATTCGGCCCACTCGGTGCGGGAGCAGCAGGTGCTGGCTCATTCGGCACGGGAGCAGCCCCATTGGTTCCAGGCTCCATTCCTGCATTTGCGCATTCCTGCCTTTGCATTTGCAGGTCCCACATTGCCAGTTGAGACATTGATGCCAAGAGCAGCATCAATCGCCGCAGGCCCAGTAGCATTCTCCACTGGCGAGCCCGATGGGCGGATCATTGTCTCTCCCTGTGCCAGTCGCTGCAAATCCTGGCGATGTTCCGGGACATTCCCGGCCAAGTGCAGTGCAACGAGGTTGTTCTGCACTCCAGTCTGCCGGACCTCATCNCAAATCCTGGCGATGTTCCGGGACATTCCCGGCCAAGTGCAGTGCAACGAGGTTGTTCTGCACTCCAGTCTGCCGGACCTCATCCTCAGTGAGGTCAGTCAGAGCGGCAATATCAATCACCAATTGTTCGGCAGTGATTGCCTCGTACAGATCCTCCGGCAGTGGCTCCATTCTCACTCGCTCAAAAGCTCCACTCTTCGGTGCTGCAGTCTTAGGGGCCATTGCAGCTACAGTCGAGAGAGCGAACGAAGCAGTCTACACTACAGGCAGTCGATGTCACTAAGGAACATTCAGCAGAAAACAATTCAAGGGGAAACACATTGACCTCAGTCGCAACACAAGGCTTAAAGCAGTCCCTTGCATTGCACTCTGTACATGCAACTCACTTGCATTCACTCGGAAATCAATCGGCCACATTTCGGC